>OVBJ01000989.1:0-36762 GCA_900406535.1 Noccaea bulbosa | reverse complement strand
TGTCACTCGACACCACCTCAAACAGTACTTTTTGGTTCACGGATGTTACACTTATAAGGTGACTTTGCTAAGAACAAGCAATTCCGGATGAGAGACGCAAAAATCAAGTTTTTCAACATATTAATGGATAAAGTAATAAACATCATATATTAATCAGTTAAAATTTTCTGTAAAACTAGAAAAAATACATACAACATTATGTAATACTAATTTAACATCGAAAACAGTCAAAGTATAACTATTTGCAGTGTTGGTACAACTAATACCTTGTTATAACTAAGTGTATTTCTTTGAAGGAAAGACGGCGCTAATTTTGAATGAAAGATGGCGCGACGGCGCGACACACGTGTTTCGTGTGGGGTCTCGTTTCAGAAAAGGAAAAAATTAAAAAACTTTAACAAAATCATAAACTTTCTCATCTTTCTTCTTTCCGTTTTCGTTCTCTCCTCTTCACTCTCTCTTCACTTTCCTCGAAACTCTCTCCTCTCTCATCTCTTCTTCTTTAACGATCTCTGCCCTAGATCTCCGGGCTCAGATCTACAAATTCTCGCAGATCCGACTTAAGTAAGTATAACTACTTTCAATTTCAGTCTTAGTAGTCTAACCAAATCTGGATTATGTTACATTTAGGTTTCAGTAGTTGTTGCTGCAGCGAATCTGGGTTCTGATGATAATAAAATTTTTGTTGTAGAGAGAGAAATGGCCTCGCGTTTAGACAAATCGCACCCAGATTACTACAGCATGAAGGAAACCATGAAGGAGGAGGATTGGAAAACTCTCATCTGCGATGGCCAATATGGCGTTCCGCATAGATGTCCTTGTGGGCAGCGAATCTACATGAGATTTCACAAATCGAAGGAGACGTGGGAAACAGATACTTTACATGCGAGAAGTATAAGGCGAGTTCTCATTCTCAACACTCAATCTCATTTGTGTAATTAAAATCTCTACATAAATGATTCAATCTTTCTTCATGTGCAGAATGATGGTTTCCACTGGCGCGTTCCTTGGTTTTATGCTGTCGACGAAGAATTTGCATGGTTAAGGAATGAGGTAGATGACCAAGCTAAGCAACTTCAAAACCTGTCAAGTCTTGAGTTTCAAGTGAGGCAAATGAGGGAAGAGCTGAACAACCAGCGTGAAAAGATGGCAAAGCTGAAGGAGACCATGTCCGAACTTGTGAAGACTTTCTTCGAGCTCTGAGTTGTGAGCTTAATGCTCTCTATAATGTAATTTAACAATATGTTTCGTTTTGTAGTTCTAGTAGAACAATATCCTAGTTCTTAATGTTTTCTCTTGACTTGACACTCCATTATCATATTCCTGTGTTTTGTTTTTATCTTTTGTGAAAACGAATTTAGTTATTCCTAGTTTTACTGGTTGTACAAAATGAAAACGAACTTAGTTTTTCCTAGTTTTACTGGTTGTACAAAATGAAAACGAACTTAGTTTTACTGGTTGTACAAAATGGAAACGAACTTAGTTTTTCCTAGTTTTACTAGTTGTACAAAATGGAAACGAACTTAGTTTTTCCTAGTTTTACGAGTAGTACTAAGTCAAAACAAACATAGTTTTCCGAAGTTTTACGAGTAGTACAAAATCAAACTACCGAAGTTTTCCTTGCTTTTCATAGCTTTTCCTTCTCAGCCAGCCTTGTAGACATCCTTGTTGGCCCTGTAGCCTCCTCTAGCTTTTGCCTCTTTAAACGATCCTCCTTTAACTTCTTGCTAATTTCACTTCTCACCCGTTTTGAATGTGTAGTCTTCCTTGAACATTGCTTAACGCGAGTAGGCTTCTTGATATTTGGTGGAACGACTGCTGATGCTTCCTACAAAACAAATACAAATATTACATTGCCTGGAATATGTGATTTTCTCATCTTTTGTTGCAAAGTTTACCTTCTCTTTCACGGGCTCTTCCTCTACTTGAACGCTCGCACCACTTTTTCCTCCTTCTTTCTCCACACTGACCTGTGGCGGGTCTTCCTCTCCCATTACCTGTGAAGGGTCTCAACTTCCACTGGCCACGTCTTCGGCCATGACCTGTGGCAGGTCTTCCTCTCCCATTACCTGTGAAGGGTCTCGACTTCCACCTGCCACGTCTTCGGCCATGACCTGTGGCGGGTCTAGAAGTCTCTCTTCATTTTGATCACCGACTCTCTCTTCTAGACCCTACAATCGAAAATCAGTTATACTCAGTTTCACCAAGTGTTACTTTTGTTCTAAAATCTGAAAACACATTGTCTGTTACCTGTGAGCTGTCATGCCAAATGTTCTCATCATCCCTCCTCATATAAGCAGTTTGCTCATTCACGTAAGCTTCAATCGGGGCTATCCTTTCCTCCAACCGATCAACTTTCTTCTCTATTGTCGTCATACGTTCCTCCATCTCCTTTTTCATGCTCTGAATAAGCTCTATCAATTCCGAGGAGGGCGTGTTAACAGCTTCCGGGTTCACCGCTCCGGGGTTCACCGCTTCCATGTTCACCGCTTCGGGGTTCACCGCTTCCAGGTTCTGAGGAGGAGCTTCTGCTAATCTTGCCACATCTTCCTCGTACATATCCTTCAAAAATATGACATGCGATTGATTAGCGAGCTTCATCCAACTCTCGACAACCACGCAATGCTTATCAACATCTTCCTCAGGTTTTATGACTCTTTCAAGAAGACGCTTCTCACTAGCGTGTGCACTTAGGATATTATCAATGTCCTGCAAATACAATCAAGGAGTAAAAATACTAGGTAAATAATTTACAGTACAATTTATAGGCTTATACGCAGAAGTATAACTTACCTTAGTTGTACCAAGTTGTGCACTTATTCTATCGAAAGGAATTCCTTTCATGTCGCATTTTTGAACATTGACTTGCACATCTTCAGACATTCCTCATCTGCGCCAGGAAAAGGTTCTAGAAATCATTCACCTAACTGTTGAATAGCCTCAAAAACTAAGAGCTACACACAAGACGATTTACAGTTAGAATTAGCCTCCTATATATTTAAAGTGTAGACAAAACGAAATCCAGAAATCGAAATAAATATTACCTCAAGAGGTAAAACGAAACCTGGAATCGGCCATGGTTGGTCCTGCTTTTCTATTCCTGGAACTGCCCCATTGAAATAAGTCATTGTCTTGGAGATCCCTTCTAACATGTGATCATAGGACAATCTCCCCCAAGGAAATGTCCTACACAAATTCAGATCACCCACGGCTCTTATCAAGAATGGGTCTACGGAACTAGCTTGTTTTCCAGTCTTCGTCTGCCCTTTGATAATGCTAGCTAAAAAGTACAATATCAGCATCCTCAGTCTGTCATCAGATTTTCGAGAAGGCTTCATCTTCTCTAGCATTGGCTTAAGATCTACATATCTTACTGTTGAACCCAGCTTAAAATACTTCTCCACGAATGACATTCTCCCAGATGTATTTTCCGCAAAACCGCTTGGATAGGTATGGGAATACAATCCCGATATCAAGGCGTGTTCCATTAAACCATAACGGATAGGCACACCATTTACAACGAACCAAACTTCTTTTTTCTTCTCAATGCATGCGGTTCGAAGAAGCAGCGCCCAAATTCCCTGAAGCTTGTGGTTTCGGTCCTTTGGCATGTGGAAGATGTGTTTGAACTGCGGGTGAGTCTCAAACCAATCCTTCTCCTTATCTGTAAGAGCAGGCCGTAAATCGCGGAAGGTCTCAAACACGTCCTGCAAATAACACCTCGTCGCTATCTTCATTTTCTTACTGTACTCCGTCGGCGGAAAATACATCAATTTCTTATTGTACTCTCAGTATGATATGTAAGAAAATCAGACTGGACATGGAAAACCCTTAAGGGATAAAAGAGAGGGGCGATTGTTTAAATAGTCCACTTTCAGAAACTAATTGCAAAAATAGACCCACCATATGTATTTGGGCCTGACATTTTTCATATAGAGAGTCTACTTTTGCCAATAGGTTCCAAAAATGGACTATTTGGAGTAATTCCCTCTAAAAGAGAAGTGTAAGAGCGTAAGAAGAAAAATGAGAGGAAGCTAAGTCCGTTGATTTATTGTTATCAACGGTGGATTTTAAAAGAGCATGATCCTCACCTTTAAGGATTATCCAATGAAAAACCAATCTTATATATTTCCTCTTTATTAACTGTTTTTGTTATTTTTGTCTAATAAAGTTTAATAGTATAATTCATAATTTAGGGTTTTGGATTTAAATTTGAAGATTTGGATTTGGAGTTTATAATTTGGATTTATGATTAATACAGAGACCTCTTAAAGTTTTCAAATGTTACAAACTAATGAAAAACAAAAATCATACTATATCAACTTGTATGATACTAGTTTATAGATGAAAGACTTACAATAAACTATAATTTATTTATTATTTTTATTTTTAATTATTAAATTTCAGAATTTATATATAAAGTATAAATCCTATGTAGAATAATATATTATNCTAAAGGGCATTACCCCAAATTGAACTTCAATATTATGTATTTATAAAGTTACACAAATGAGTAGAAACCTATATGCATCATTAAATCGAAACATATAAAATTCAAATTCTATACCCTATATACCCTATACCCTATATACCCTATACCCTAAATCATTTATGTAATTATTTTTATTAAAAACTTGGGGAAGGATTGTTATTATATTTTATATTATACATGTTCAATTATACAACTTAGTTTTCTGTATTATCATGGAGTTAAAAAAACAACATAATAACATAACAAAAACTTTTATTTCAGAGTAAGGTGTTAGTCTTATTTGATCATAACAATGAGAGCTATGATTAGCTAAAACTGGTTCACAGGTACACAATCTTGTCATTAGGCCAAGCCAGTGTATGTGCATCAGAAATGGCATCAGAAATGTATCAGAAATGTATTCAATTTCTTGGATTAAGCTTTGGATGTGCCGGTCTCTCCTTGGTGCTTCGACTTTCCAGATTTCGATACCTCTTTGCTCTTTCTTGGACTTGCTGATTCCATTTAGCAACGGTTTTGGGGGTTTCCTCTTCCTCGCTCAACTATTCAGAGCTACCCTCTTCTTCTTCTCTGTCAGCTTCCTTTGGTTTGCTCTCTGTTTTGTCATCCTGGGACTTCTTCTTGCCTGACTTGGAAGCAGGAGCAGCTTTAGACTTGCTTGACTCACCTCCAGAACCCCTGAATACATCAGAAGCAATATTGCTGATTAGTAGAAAACAAAGTTAGAGAAAAAAAACTGTATTTGCTTTCAGTTTTACTTTTTTCCTGATGAGTCCACCTTCGATTGCTTGCCGTTGCCTGTCTTAGCTTTCTTCCTTTGGGGCCTGTATAAAGAATTACTAAGCTTGGTCATCACAAGAATGGCAAATTCATGTCATAACAACATATCATCACATCTAGCAGCTTCTTCATTCAGCAAATAAAACATACTATAACCCGTATTATCAGCAGCTTCTTCATTCTGCTGACAGAAAATGTGAGTTACAGCAAAGGGAAGAATCAAAAGAAATCCGAGATGATTGAAGTATAAACCGGAATTGGAGGTAGTGATAATATAAAAGGTGAAACCTGCATGTCTGATTGCTGCTAGTGAAGACACAATTGCTCAAGAACAGATCTTTAACTGCAAAGGTAAACAAATATTTTGATTGATTCATAAACATATCAGTGTTCTGGAGTAAAGAGCTGAAACTAATTCTTCAATAAGAACCAATTTCTCAGCAAAAACCAGCACAGAACCCACAAAATTAGGAAGCAGCGATTAGATCCGGAATGATTCTGATTAAATATCGAATAATCTAAGTAAAGTATCTACAAGAACGACGACAATTGTGTTTATGAGTCGCTGTACTTTGAGATCGACACAAACCTCGAGAAACGAAAGAAAATTGAGGATAAGAAACGAAGGATGCGAAATCATGATTGGCCTAAACAAGCGAAATCGACGAAGATTTTACCTGGAAATATGAGAGAGAAAGAGAAAGAACATCAAACAGCGATGAAATGGAACTTATACGGCGTGAACTTGTGCTCAATCTCGAGTCTTGCTTCGAACGACTGAGTTAGGAGAGTGTTGAACAGATTGAAATCGAGTAAGAAGGGATGAATTGAATTAGGAAGATGAAAGAGAGAGTGGGATTTCAAAGAGGAAGAACGAGATTTTAGGTCAAAGAGGAGGAACGATATTTTAGGTCAGAGGAATTGGGGATTTTGTTTAAGAGCCAAATGGATTTCGGGTATAATTTTTACCCGCGTTGCTTTTCTTTTTCCGCCAAAAACTATTATAGCGTTTGTATAATATTTTCTGCTATTAAAGATAACCTTCCACTTATAAAATGTTACACAAATTTTTTTATTTAATCTCAACACTTTTTCATAGCTTTTACAAAAATACAAATGCTATCTAAAAAAAAAAATTGTAAAGATAGCAGTATTACCAAAAAACGCTATAATATTGTGCTCTGAAAAACCAATATTCTTGTAGTGCCTGCACCGACAGAACGAGCTGCTACTGGTTTGACTCTTCGCGCTTCTCGCTTCGCTGCAGACATTGCTTCCTCTTCCTCTGCACCCTCTCTTCCGCCTACTCCACAGGTTCCCATGGAGCCGGCTGCCTTTCAGAGTTATGTGATTGAGAGTATGCAAGCTCTATGGGGCGCGATAGCTACTTTGTCTCGCTGTGGCTGTGTTCATGCACCTGCGCCTGCACCTGATGGTGATGATGTTCCCGCCGACATCGTTGACGATGATGCTTAGTCCTTGTCCCTGGTTTCTTTATCTTTTTCTTTTTCTTTATTGAGTTAGTCTGTCAGTTCCTTTTGATTTGGATTTGGAACTTGTGTTAAACTATGCTTTTATGATATCTATGTCTGTTTCTGAACTTGTATTTGAGTGCTTTTACAGGTACATTCATGAGAAAAAAGTGCAGCTTTGAACTACACTTTCCTGGATCTTCATTCACATTTTTCAGAACTCACTATCATGCTCCGCGACCGGTGTCGATCGACACCAATCATAGTGTCGATCGACACCAATCATAGTGTCGATCGACACCAACCACACACACAGGTATCGAGTTCTATCACTTCCATATTAACACAAATTCTTTTTCTTTTTCTTTGCCTCTTCTGACTGAGTAACACTGGGGACAGTCTTGTTTAAGTCTGGGGGAGGTGGTTGCTGACACTGTGTTTGTTTTTGAGGGATTTTTCTAAAAAAAAAAAAAAGATTTTCAAATTGTTTTATTGAGTCAAAATAAATTGGGTGTTTAGAGTTGTTTGATGCATTAGAGTGAGTTTGAAGTTAAGATAGCACAACATCTGGAATTCATTGTAGTATCATAACTTCACTGAAACATGCTTTGAATTGATTCATTCCTTACTTATTAATACCTTAATTTGAATTGCAGTTATCATGTTCATGCATTGAAAAGTGTTCTCATGGATACCATATACATAGTTGGACTATCTTATTCCTTTTTACCACTCTTGTTAGTCCAGATAGCGGATCTCCACCTTTGAGACAGTTATACCCCACCCTGAACCAAGCCTTCTTTTCAAGCCAATATCCTTAGTGAGTGATGAAAGACTTTATTTTTGAATGAGCTTAGCAAAAAATGTTAGGTTTAGACCGAGAAGGATAGATTTTCATGTAGAACTAGCTCACCATTTTTGAGTTAGACTAGGCTTAGATTTGAAGCTATGATTGGAATTTGGGTTTTTGGTGAAAGGAAAGAAAATGGATAAAGGAGAATGTATGTTTAGAGTTGGTTAATTGGTTTGTATATGCAGATTTGATGTTCAGGTCACCCGAAATATCTTCAGAATCCACCAAATTAGCTCCTGTTTCCACCAGAACAGCATGACAAGAGCGCTTGGGATTGATATCAGTTCTTCCAGGAAGGAATCCTTCTTGTCTCTTAACAGAATCAGCAGTTTGGGCCACTTGAATATCCAACTTCTTGACATGAGTGCTCAAAGACTCAATTTTTCCATTCAAATCAGTGTACAAGGCATCAATCTTCCCATTGAAGTCCACTGCGATCTTCTGCTGACCTTCTAGTATTTGTTCCAGCATGGACTTAATCTCATTGTTTTGTTCAGGAGGTTTCTGGTAAGAAGAAGAACCATAAGTCCTTGTGAAGTTGCTGGAAGTGAAAGGTTTCTGGAAAGAGGAACCAGATCCTTGTTGATTACCCCATCTCTGACCCTGAAAACCAGATCCATTGATGTAGTTAACATCTTCTTCTTGTGACTCCTGTACTGGCTCAAAAGATTCCACATCTGCAGCAAATTTGACTGACTTCTTCCCCACAAGAAGGCTATGCATTGAGTCAAGCTTAGCATTAACTGCAGCAATCTGCCTCTTTCTCTCCAAATCAGCATTCTTGGTACTATTACTAGATGTTAAGTTCTCTATAAGCTGGTAAGCTTCATCTGGATATCTGGTATTGAAGTTATCATTACTTGCAGCATCAACAGCCATCTGGTACCTCCAATCAATTCCTCTGAAGAAAATGCCCAGCAGCTGAACTTCAGTGAAACCATGGTGTGGACAGTCTCTCTGATATGACCTGAACCTCACCCAAGAAGCCTTGAATGCCTCTGTAGGTCCTTGAGAAAATTGTGAAATGTTATTCCTCAGCTCCTCAGACCTTGCATCATCATAGAAGTTGTTCAAAAAGGCTTTCTTGGTGTCTTCCCAATTGGCCAAGGAGCCTGGCTGCAACTGCTTCAGCCAATAAGCTGCATCCCCACATATAGAGTAAGGGAATAGCTTGCAGAAAAGGCAGTCACTTTGGCCTTGATGTTGTTTGCCAGATCTTCGAACCTTTCAATGTGATCCATGGGGTGTTCATGAGGAAGACCATGAAAGAGATGCTGACCCACAAGAGTGTAGAATGCAGGCTTCAGCTCAAAGTCATTCCTCGCAAATGAAGGAGGTTGAATCGCAGACCGATTAGCATAGAACAAATCAGGCCTGTTGTGGTCAACAAGTGTGCGATTCGCTGCAGGTGGGTTCTGTGCAGGCAGATGCTGCACAGCAACATNACGGGGGGGGGGGGGGAGAGCTTCTTCGATCACATTCCCAACTTCATCAAGCTTCAGCCCTTCCTCATTACGCCTGCTTCCCTCTCTATCAACCAGATTGCCATTGGCATCTTGAACCAAAACTGTTGGCCTATTCATCCCAACTGGCCTCTTTGCTTTTCCGTTAGTACGCTCTAAGTGTGCCAGCTCTTGAATCGTGAGATTGACTAGCTCTTCGTCTTTGTTGCTTCTGGTTTTGCGATTAAGCATACACCTGAAACACCAAAAAAAAAATTATAGAGCGCGTGAGTAACAAAACAAAAAGAAAATCTTAAACAAAATTATAAAACTAAAAATCTTGACCTATTATCAACTGCAAGTGTACAGCGAATCAATGTAGCAAATAGGGTATCGAATTCCAAACGTCAAGTGTTGCACAGTAAATTTCTAGATTCAAATCAACCTAAGAAAACAAATATTAATGTAAATGCAAATAAGAGTAAAGAAAGCAGTAGATCGATTTATGACGAGGTTAAAATCAATGAGACAAAAGTTAGGCTTTGGAAAATTTGCAGGCCGAATCCGAATTGCAGAGTAAAATAAATAGGATATAATTAAGCACCGTTCTTGAACATGAACACTAATGTAAAATCGACCAACTGTCATTGCGAAGATTATCTATGTCTAAATCCTAGAATTCCAAATTTCTTTGCAAATTCAATAATTGTTCACAAAATAACTAAACCAAATTTCTTTGTAGATAGATATTTTGCTCATCTAAGATATGTCGGAAAATCGATAATACTTTCGCATCTATCAATTATCCTAAGATCAAATTCTAGGTAGCTAAGCTAAAATAAGCAATAAACACAATCTAGATGAAAAACTCTAAAGATTATCCTAAACAATTGCAATTATTCTTCAAGCTTTGAAAAACCCTAAACCTAACAAGCAAACTACTCATGGTGATTGAGACAAATATCATGAAATAATTAGATTGTATAAAAAAAAAATAGAGATAAATGAGTTCAAAATCTTCTTTGAAAGAGTATGATCTCTCTCCTAAGCTCTGCTACAAATCTCTCTCTAAGTCTCAATGAAAATAAAATACCCAATAATTAAAGCCTAAACAATGGCTTATAAACCTAAAAACACGATCTGGGATTTTTTGTAAATAGTGGAAACTTTGGACCAAAACTGCAATTTCCAAAAGTCTTCTTTAACTCTCGCAGGATTTTTCTCTGAGGTGTCGACCGATACCCTGCAGTGGTGTTGACTGTTGACAACAAAAACTCCTAAAATGCTTCATAATCTCCAATTCAGCTCCAAACCAACAACTGTAATCAATAGAAAAGACTCCCAAAAACACTAAAAAGAATTTATAGTTAAGACTTGTATCATAGTAAAAACCCATAAAAATCATGATATATCATTGGCCCCTCTTCGTCAGGAGTGACACTTGGCCTCTCTACCTCAAGAGTGAAGCTTGGCCTCTCTTCCTCAAGAGTGACACTTAAGAGTGACACTTGGCCTCTCTTCCTCAAGAGTGACACTTGGCCCTGCAACAGTTTAAATGCCCAGCTTCTGCTTGAACACCGAAGGAACATCCAGTGGGTCAAATTTTGAGACACAAGTGTTTTCTTACAATGAAAAATGTAAAAATTACAAGCTAAAAGAGACTAGGGAGGCAAGGATGCTTACTTTAAGTGAATGTTTTACACTCTTGTAATGCTTGGCCATATCACGGCGGTCGTCACCAGTATAATTGCAAAGTTGGCAAACAAGGTCAGGTTCATAGTTGGCGTTTAGAGGCAAGTACTTGCGCTCGCGCACTTTGAAAGCCTACCAAACGAACATCCCACATGGGGGTCAAATTTTGATAGACACTTACAAATGTAATGATACAAAGCCGAGAGTAGGAGGCAAAGAATGCTTACCTTCTCCTGGTGTTCTGTACTCTGGAGATGCTTGATGAAATCAGCACAGCTTTGGCTACGAAAACCGCATAGTTTGCACCAGCAGGCAGGTTCATCCTTAAACATCACCTCGCTGCTTCTGCTTGTCTGCAGAGCCCCTGAATTCGCTGTGGACAAAAAAAAAAAACTAACTAGTTTAGAGACAGCTTAGCTTTGCTGGTTAATTCAATGTGACTAGCAAAAGAAAAAGAAAAAACACCTTCCAGTAACCTTTCCCAGAACCACTCCTTAGTATTTGGGTAGGAAGGGTATACCCACGCCTTAGTATGTGGGTGGTAGGTAGGGAATGGTGGTGGGCGAGGAAGTGGTAATGCACGAAGAATACTGAATCCCTTGGAGTAAAAATTTTTAGAATACCACGCTGAATCACCGGATATGATCAATACATGGGTCATACGCCGATTGCGTTCCCATTCGTTTAAAATATCTGAGACGCTAAATGCACCTAGGAAATACGCAAACGCAAGGCCAGAGGAGTCTAAGCTCTTAACTACAACAAACAAACAAAAAAAAAAAAAAAANAAAAAAAAAAAAAAAAAAAAAAAAAAAAAAAAAAAAAAAAAAAAAAAAAAAAAATTAGAAAGAGATAAGACGACTAACGGAAAGGAGCGTGTCTAAGAAAGATTCCGGAGGAAGAGATCTCTTCCAAGATGCGAGGAGAGACAAATTCGAGGTCGCCCACGGCAATGACGGTAACTGGACGAGGACCACCAAACTCCTTTTCCAACGCCGATTCAATACTGGCACGGACACGACGAGGGTCAACACCAGCCGGAACAGGACACGTGTGGAGGTCCCACAACACCCCCGTTGTTGGATTCGTTATACAGTCTACGAAATATGAATCAGAAAACCAAATCGCAGTTAGAAGGGAGATCAGACACATCAGATAAGAATTCCTAGTGATTTGACACGGTTATAACCCAAAATACCGACCTCCTGCCATATCGACTCTGCAAGGTCTTAGCCGTCGGGGAGAGGGGAGATTTACAGGCGCAACGCAAGTTCCTTATCGCTTTAGGTTCTTCAACTTTAGTTTCTCATGGGCTATAATCATGTTTGATCATCGTGCTTAAAAGGCAGTTAGATAGCAAAAAGCCCATTGTACAAGATCGACGATTACGACCCACAAAAGTTCTGCGTGCACTGAAAACGGAAGTTTCCTCCGTGATCTCCCACTTAAACCCTGCATCCAAAGTTTATCCAAATTCATACTCGATCTGAATTTTATTGTCACTACAATAAAATTTTACAATCAGTACAAGACTAGTAGAGGCCCGCACGAAAGTGCGGTGTGATGTTGTGGTTTTGCGAACAAAAATATACCTTAACCACTAAAACTTTAACCTCACAATGTATCATGTCATGAAATCCTATCTAATTAAGTAAAAATTATAGAAGTTAAATCATTTTTAGATGCAAATAGAGTTTAGAGTAATTAGAAACAGGGACGTTATTTTTCATTTTTAAAACAAATCAAGACATTGTGCGGTGGTATATTACGTTTTTATCAGAGAAAAATAAATAGTATAATCAATAAAATTTTCACCTATGAAAATAGTATTTTTAATATTATATTATATTATATATCATAAAACACCACATATAAAATTAGGCTTGATATTTTCACCGAAACCGAATCTTAAACTCATCCAGAAAAACCCGAACAAAATTCCTTAAAAACAAACGGTTTTTATACCTCTAAATTAAAAAACCGAATACCCAAAACCTAAAAAAAAATCCGAAACCCAAAAAAATTGGAATAAAACCAGAATCGAACCCGAACTAAATTATGTTCGATTTTCCAATTTATAAATCCAAAAATCTAAAATATGAAAAACCCAACTTGAAATCCGAAATCCCAAGCCTACATAAAATCTTGAAAACCAGGTAAAAACCCGAACCAAATTTTTTTAAAAAATCTGAATGGTTTCTAAATTCTAAACTCCAAAATCCGACCCGAAACCCAAAACCCAAATTCTAAACTGGAAATAAATCGGAGAGTAATCGGAGATTTTATTTTTATATATTTATTTTAATAGGTTATATATGTTATAATACGTGTACTTAACTGGAAGATGTAGTCTAGTTCAGTGGTTCTCCTTAGACTGCTATGACTGACAGGTCGCTGGTTTGAATCAAGATGCGTGCGAATTTTATATTTCTCTCTTTTTATTCATTAACAATGGTAAATGACGAAACTACCCTCTTCTTCTTCCTCACATCTGCGACACTGAAACCTTGTTCCTTTTTTTCTTCTTTTTTTCACAATTCTTGACTTTTTGCTCGTTTTTCTTGTGGTTTATACCTTATAACAATAGATCTACTATCTACTATGTCATTTTCAACTTAAAATCCATAGAATGATGATTTTTTTTTGAAGTTTCCGAGTTTGTGACCGAGTAAGGCTAAACGCCACGGTAACCCACCTACAGCGAGCGCTGCCACCATCACTTTCTCCGCCGTCTCCGCCTCGTGCTCATCCGCCATCTAAACCAGCGAAGAGGAGGTCAAAGAGAGTGTACGGAGATGATGCGTAATTTGGGTTTGATTCAACCGATCTCTATCGATAGATGGTTCGACTGAACCGGTTATATCATAGATTCGGTTTATTTTAAGTAGATGAAGGATCCACGTGTTTTACCAACTCAATCTGGGTGGGCTATTCGCGATTTAAGGCTATTCGGGTGGGCTATTCCCGAGTTATCGAGTTAACTCGGGCGAGTTGATATTTTTTTTTTTAGACACTTTTAACATCTGCTATTCCTCCATCCAAACAGAATCTATTCATTAACCCAGTGGCATTCTCCGTAAATACATGAGTTTTTTTTGTCTTTTTTACAATTGCACTTCTCAATTAATATTGTAGAGATTATCCACAAAAAGTCTGACCTCGCAAGCTTGTGCAGCTTCTATCAATTGTTTATAGAACCAGGGAATTGCATCTGTATCATTAACCTCACTCGCATTTGCCTTTCTTTCAAACTTGAAAAACTTGGAACAGAGAGTCCATCACAACCCTATACCAAAAGATTTTGTGCAGCTGGTAAGATATGATTGCTCTTGCTTTAGTGGATTTAACACAAAACTATATATTCGATTTCCTTTATCTGCCTTGTATACTCTGTATATAACAGAGCCCTTTGTGTATCAATACAATTAAGCAATTCCATAAACATAATATGGTATCAGAGCCATAGATCCCTAAAGTCTTTTTTTTTTCTCTTCCGCCTCCTTCTCCTCCACTCTTCTTCTCCGGCTAGCTTCTTCTTCGTTTACTCTTTTTCTTTTCTCATTCTCTGTTTGCACTCCATCTGCTCGACAGAATGTCTGGCTCAACTGCTGAAAGAACCTCGGTCTTCAATACTCAAGATCCGCAAAGCACTCTTCTCTTGGTTAACATGTCAAGTATAACCAAACTTACTCCTCTCAATTATCTTATGTGGAGTCGTCAGGTCCGTGCACTTCTTGAAGGCCACGAACTTCAACATTTCATTGTTGACACTAATTCTGCTCCCTCTCAAACGGTCTTAGTTGATGTTGTTACCTCACCCAACCCAGCCTATGCCCCATGGAGATGTCAAGATCAACTACTCTAGAGTTCGATGATTGGTGCGATCTCCTTACCAGTGCAATCTGTTGTCTCTAGTGCCACTACAACCAAAGAAGTTTGGTCACTCTTGGCGACTACTTTTGGCAATCCATCTCGAGGACACATTCGCCAGCTTAAGCACCAAATCAAACAGTGCAGCAAAGGCACACAAACAATCCGTGAGTACCTCCGCTCAATCAAATCAAAGGCTGATGATCTTGCTCTTTTAGGGAAACCAATGGATGCCGAAGACCTCACTGAACAAATCCTTGCTGGTCTTGGTGACGAGTACAAGCCGGAGATCGATGCTATCAATGGTCGTGATCTTCCTATCTCTTATTCTGAACTTCACGAACGGCTGCTCAACCGAGAAGCCATGATCATGTGAACGAAGCTCCCTCTGTTGGTCCGATTGTAGCTCATGCAGCAGATGCTCGTCCTCGACAACAATGGAAAAATAACTCCAATCGTCCGACCAACACCCACAACAACTCTAATCGTGCAAATCAGAACAACAATCCAAGGTTTTCTAAACCATACTTAGGAAGATGTCAAGCATGTGGTGTCACTGGTCATAGCGCCAAGTACTGTCCCGAGTACCGTATTGTCAAAGGAGCTGTTCCTTCGTCTCCGATGGTGCCACAGATGCGGCCTAATAATGTGTGGAATGCATCGCCTCAGTTTCAGGCATGGCAACCAACTGCAAATCCTGCACTCATGTCTGATTCATCGACCTGGCTCGTTGATTCCGGAGCGTCGCATCACATGACCTCCGACCTGAACAACCTTGCGTTACATAATCCGTACCTTGGTGGAGATGGAGTTCTACTTGGTGACGGTTTTGGTTTACAAATCTCTCACTCTGGTTCTTTATCTTTACCCTCTTATTCTCGTCCATTCTTTTTAAATAACGTCTTATGTGTTCCTGCTTTAGACAAAAACTTAATTTCAGTATTTCAGTTATGTAATGCTAACAAAGTTGCTGTGACGTTTACACCAACATATTTTCAGGTGAGAGACTTACAAACGGGAACTCTACATCTCGAAGGGAAACCTAAAGACAGGACGTACTAGTGGCCAAGCTCTCATTGTCGCCTCCATCTCTTGCATATGCCTCTGTTGTGAAAACATCCTTGACGGATTGGCATTCACGCTTAGGTCATCCAGCTTTTTCAATCCTTCAAAAACTAGTTTCTCAATTTCATTTACCTGTTGTGTCAAACGCTTTATTGGCACAACCTTGCAATGCTTGCTCCATTAATAAAATATAAGTTACCTTTTCAAAACTCAACACTTCGGTCTTCTTCTCCTCTTGATATCGTTTTTTCTGATGTATGAACATCACCTTTAATTTCAGTTGATGGTTTCAAGTATTATGTTATTTTTGTTGATCACTATACAAGATATACTTGGCTATATCCTTTAAAGTTAAAATCTTTACCTGTTTCAAAGCCTTGGTTGAAAATCAATTTCAATCTAAGCTTCGAACATTATATACCGATAATGGAGGTGAATATATTGGTTTACGATCTTTTCTCTCATCACATGGTATCTCTCATATGACAAGTCCGCCGCATACGCCTGAACATAATGGCATCGCAGAACATCGTCATCGACATATTGTAGAAACAGGTCTTGCCCTTCTATCTCATGCGTCTATGCCACGGTCTTATTGGACCTATGCATTTGCTACGGCTGTCTATTTAATCAATAGGATGCCTTCCTCTGCTCTTGAATTTGAAATCCCTTTTCAACGGCTTTATGGACATAGTCCAAATTATCAAAAACTAAAAGTTTTTGGGTGTTTGTGTTTTCCGTGGTTACGTCCTTATGCGTCTCACAAACTAGATGCACGATCGACACCATGTGTCTTTCTTGGATATTCCCCAACGCAAAGTGCCTACTTTTGCTTAGATCGTACAACCCAAAGAATTTTCACGTCTCAACATGTTGTGTTTCATGAAACAGTTTTTCCTTTCACTATATCTGCGAATTTGGAATCTCCTTTGTTGCAGGAAACGTCCACGCCTTTAGGTCCTACAGTCACGGTGGTTCACCCGGCACAACCTCCTCCTCTTGTTGTATCTTCTACGTCGCTGTCTGCTCCACCAATCGTTGATTCTCCACCTTTAACATCAGAATCTCCCACGCCACTGTCTTCATCAAAATCATTACCGACATCACCTGCAGTTTCTGCATCGCCACCCTCAGTGACCGAATCTCCGACTCAACAACCAGTTTCTGCAGATTCTAGTACATCACCGACGTCTTCTCCGGCAGCCTCTTCATCGCTCTGCCCCTCCCCACCACCGCCTCCTCCGGTGCCGCTACGACAAAGCACTCGCATCCGCAAACCAGTTCAAAAACTCAACCTCCATACAAAAGTCAAACAAGTTATTGAGAGTATCCCAACCTCGGTGGCACAAGCTCTCAAAAGTGTTAATTGGCGAAGAGCCATGAGTGAAGAATACAATTCTCAAATTGGTAACCATTCATGGGATCTTGAAAATATACCTGATGATGTTCTTGAAAATGTTGTAGGATGCATGTGGATCTTTACAATTAAACGTCATGCTGATGGGTCCTTTGCTCGCTACAAGGCTCGTCTTGTGGCTAAAGGATACACTCAACGACCAGGCATTGACTATCACGATACCTTCAGTCCGGTAGTGAAACCAGCAACCATCCGAATTGTTCTTAGCATTGCTATCTCTTACAACTAGCCGTTGCGACAACTGCATGTCAACAATGCCTTTCTCCAAGGCACTCTCCATGATAAAGTCTATATGACTCAACCTCCGGGATTTATCGACAAAGATAATCCCACTGCAGTTTGTCGCATCCGCAAAGCCATCTATGGACTCAAACAAGCACCACGGGCTTGGTATAATGAGCTAAAAGATTTTCTCATCGAATCGGGGTTCAGAAACTCCTAGGCGGATGCCTCTCTTTTCATCTACAATAAACAGGGAGTACTTATTTACATGCTTGTTTATGTTGATGATTTAGTAATTACGGGAAATAGTCCTTCACACACTAATAAGTTCATGCTGCACTTTCACTTCGTTTCTCGTTAAAGGATTTAGCGGACCTATCATTTTTCTTAGGTATTGAAGTTGTTAGAACATGTAAAGCTCTTCATCTCACTCAAACTCGTTATATTTCAGATTTGCTTCATCGAACCAAAATGGAGAATTGTAAGGCAATTGCAACACCGATGTGCCCTAACATAACTCTCACTCTTTCCTCGGGTCAAGTCTTGGACGATCCGAAAGAATATTGTGCCGTCGTCGTAAGTCTTCAATATCTCTCTCACGAGACCCGACATCTCCTTTCCGGTCAATAATCGACAGAGCATTGGAATGCTGTGAAACGCATACTGCGCTATCTTGCTGGCACAATGTCTCGAGGAATCATACTTCACGCATCAAACAAACCACACCTCCATGCTTTCACAGATGCTGATTGGGCTGACAACAAAGATGACTACACCTCCACCGGTGCTTACATTGTCTATCTTGGACAGCATCCCATTGCATGGTCCTCGAAGAAACAAACCGGCGTTGCCCGCTCATCTACCGAAGCTGAATATCGATCTCTTGCTTCGACGACTGCCGAGGTCATTTGGGTTCAATCTTTGCTCTCTGAACTTGGAATCAAACCACCCGACAAGCCCGTCATCTATTGTGATAATATTGGTGCCACATGGCAAACCCAGTTTTCCACTCAAGGATGAAGCACATTGCTCTCGACTACCACTTCATTCGCCACTACATTCAAACTGGTCAACTTCGTGTCTCTCATGTCTCCACTGACGATCAGCTCGCTGATGCACTTACCAAGCCGCTCACTCGAACTCGCTTTGAATCACTTGCGGTCAAGATAGGACTTACCTCCCGCCTTCCATCTTGAGGGGGTGTGTAAGCAGATATAGGAAGTCAAAGATCATCCCTTGATCACCACGCTCTCCTTTACTCTTAGTCAACACATATTACCGTTGCACATTAACTCTGTATATTCGATTTCCTTTATCTGCCTTGTATACTCTGTATATAACAGAGCCCTTTGTGTATCAATACAATTACGCAATTCCATAAACATAATAAGATCTTCCTCGCAGCTTCCTCCGTGTATGTTCCGAGTCCTGCTATCTTGAACGCAAACTCTGACACAAAACCACATTGTTCGCAACTGTATTCACACATGCTCTTGTCTTTCTCCAGGAACTTGGCGAGACGTGAAAGCCCTCGTTGCAGAAACTGTTCCTTACCCTTCATCACAAGCTCATCAGCTGATTTCACAGCTTTTCCAAGAATGGCCCTCGTCAAATCGAATGTCGGATCAAATCTTGATCCTGAATCCAAAAGCTGAATCCCAAGTTTAATAGCAGTTTCCAAAACCAAGATCCAATCTTCTTCGTCTCTGTTATCTTGCAACACATTGTAGACTTCCTCGACAAGTTTTTCCAGAAACCGCCTGATGAATTTCCATTTGAGTGGCGGCAGTTCGAGGAAGACATTGAAAGCCTTGAGAGGATCGGTGTTCGCGAGTAAGAGGATACAATCGCCGAGCTCGTCCCATCCTCTGTTATCCAACTCCAAGACACTGAAAGCTACAAAAGAAACGATTCTTCGGAGGATCTCTGCGTCAGATTTTTTGGCTTTTGGCATTGTCAGGCAAGATATGACGACGAGCTTTATATCTTTGAGGGAGACGAGAGAGAGTGCGATTGCGAAGCTGCCGTTTCTTAAATCGGCGAGCGTTTTATAGAGGAGAAAGATCGATCGGAATCTGACGACGTCATCGAGAGAATCTCGATACACCTTGAGAAGCTTTAGGGTTAAGCAATTTGAGAGATTAGCGACGCAGAAATCGTACAGACCTCACGCCGTTTGGTATTCGTCGGTTTCTTGACGCATAAAGAGTTGATCGACAACGATCGTTAATCCTTCGTGGCTTGGAGTCGCAAGAAGTTCTCTGGCTTTGAACATTAGATCTGAAGATTTCGCCATTTTCCCGAGAAAATTTTGGCGTGGTGTCTCAGAAAATTTCCCGACATTTGGCCATTTTTCAACTTATGAGTGAAGTCAGGTACAACTTCGGTTTGACTTTCAATTGACTCACTAAAAAAGTCTAAACCAAACGTAATCCAAACCGGAACCAACTCTTTTTTCTTACAGTATTTGAATGATGAATTTTCTGCGATTTCACACTTATTAAAAACACAAATTAAAACTTAAATATGGATGCATCATTTTCTGTGATTAACGATTTCCTATAGTTTTTAACCAATCACAATTTAATAATTTCAATAATTTTTCTTGAAATTTACATTGAAAACTATTTTTTTGGGGGGAAAATTATATTTTCAAAAACAGAGGAAGTATAATTCTGTTTTTTTTTCTTTAATGAGAATACCTGAAATGATAGAAAAAACTAACATAATTTCATAAATTAAACCTACCAAAAAATGATTTAAATGGGTTGGAAAGAACAAAAAAAATTGATATGGGATCTCAAACCAGTCTATTAAAATCAGATTAGCATATGTAAAGGACATGGAAAGCTGATAAAAACACTAATGATATGCTTTTTGTTATTGGATGACTAGTAATTCAATCACTCTGTAATGTAATGGAAGGTCCACCACCTTGTGTCACATATCATAATAACACTACCAGAGAGATGGAGGAGCAGTCTGTTTCGACGATTTGTCTGTGTCTTTCACACGATGTGATGCTTCAGGTGGAGGATCTCACAACGTGTAAGGAGATCTGAGAGAAACATGAGAATCTGTATATGTCGAAGTCGTTGTCGAGCAAGTTGTATCTCAAGCAGCGTCTGTACGGGCTGAAGATGTCAGAAGGATCAGATCTGATCGATGCAGCATGTACATGGTTTCAATCAGATTGTCAGGGATTTGGCTCGTGTGGGGTGAAGATTGGGGACGAAGATAAAGTCATGATCTTGTTGTGTTAATTGCCTCCTTCGTATGAAACTCTCCTAACAGCACTTATGGTTGTTGTTTCGCTCCAATCTCATTATGAGTGAAGAGAAAAAACAGGAGCAGAAAGTTCTCACGGTGATGGATTGTTTGTGAATAATCAGGAGAGAGGAAGGTAGGTGAACAAACAGGATGGGAGTAGCAGGGGCAGGTCAAAGTTGAAGAATAGGATGAAGGCCATCTGCTAGGGTTGTGGTAACCGAGGTCATTACAAGCATGATTGTCCAGATAAGGGCAAGAAGAAAGGAGAAAAGTCTGCAAACGTAGCGCAGCATGATAGTGATTCAGGGGATAGCGATTTGCTTGCTGTCATGTCAGGTCATCAGGTGGATTCTTGGGTGATGGATACTGGTGCGTCGTTCCATATGACTCCAAACCGGGAGTGGTTTATGGGGTATGTTCAGTTGACAGATGACAGGGTCTGTGGCATTGTTGGTAGTGTAACTGTCAAGTTCATGATGCATGAGGGAGTCATCAGAACGCTTAGTGATGTAAGACATATTCCTTCTGTCAAGAAGAATCTGATATCCTTTGGTACACTTGACAAAAACGGATTCAGGTATCATGCAATTGAAGGGGAAGATGTTGTGAAGGTCTGCAAGGAATCTATGTTAATGATGAAGGGAGTAATGATAGGAGGGAGCACCTATCATTTGGTAGGAAGTGTGGTTGTAGGTGGAGATGCAGCTGTGGTCTCTGCATCAGACAGCACGGCCCTATGGCACATGCGTATGGGACACATTGGAGCGCATGGGTTGAATGAGCTCCACAAGGGGGATCTGTTGGGATGTATGAAGAATTGCAAGATGGATTTTTGCAAGTTATGTGTGATGAGAAAACAGTCCAAGGTGTTTTTAAGACAGGTCTACACACGATAAAAGGTCTTTTAGACTATGTCGATTATGATGTGTGGGGACCAACTAGGGAGAAGTCATTTGGAGGATCTAGATATTTTGTTATCTTTTTGATGATTTTTCCGAAAAGGTTTGGGTGTACTTCATGCGGCAGAAGTCTGAGGTATTCGAAAAATTCAAGATTTGGAAGGCTGAAGTTGAGAACTAGACAAAGAGGAAGGTGAAGTATCTGAAATCAGATAATGGCACAATGTATACTGATGAGAAGATTGTCAAGTTCTGTTAGGAGCATGGTATTTAGAGGTACTATACATTGAGGAAAACGCCACAGCAAAATGGGGTCAGCGAGAGGATGAACAGAACTATAGCTGAGAAGGCTAGGTGTTTGAGGTTGAATGAGGTTGAATGGGGATATGCTATGATCCTGAGGATCTATCACAAAACCTTGAAAGTGTTGTGGACATATTAGTAGCGACATGAGGAAGGCTGATGGATCATATCAACAACACCAAGAGCTTTACACTTGAGCATTTGTGTTACCTTATATGAAGAAAAATCTAGAATTTATTTCCCCTTCTTAGTTTACATCCGTCTTTGTTATTTGTTACAGGTTGTTGATGAAACCGACATATTGCTTATGGAGGATATCAGTCTTGGCTACCAACTGTTCTGAAACTGACTCAGACATCTGACAGTGCCCTATTTCTTTCGTCTTCACCATTTGTTCCTTCCACTTTTGGTTCTCTGCAGACTATTCGTAGACAATGAGTCTCTTCCATTTATCCTTTGTTATACCAAGAATAGCCACATAATAATGGGAGCATGTTTAATAATTGTAATAAAAATTGAATAGAAAAAAACTAATGTGATGCGTATTTCAAATTCTCAGAAGTGTGGAGAGAGGTTTCAAAGTTAAACCATACCCAAGGCTAGCGAAGATGGTGTTATCAGCTACATTGACGCATGATCCAAGCAAGCTCATTCAGCTTGACCTGCATCACCCGTTATTCATGACAACTGGAGAAAACCGATACAGACTACCCGACAAGTTAGAATGTCTTAGACTGTTATGTATGTCTTTTCTTTCTTCAAGTTTTTGCTTTGACATAAACATTTATCTGCAAAAGCTTGTGTTCCAACTTTTGCCTGCCATGTTCTTTTTAACAGATTTGTGAAGCCTGTATATTTAGTTGCCCTCTTAAAATCATGGGAAGGTGAATAGAGTATAATTTTCACATCCTCTGTGGAGACAACTCGTCGAGTTGTCTATGCAAGTTACTCAACTTTTTCGGTGACTCGAAGATAAAAGCAAAATAGTATTCAGGTGGTCTTAACTAATCAGTTCGAAGGTAATATTGAATCTCAACCTAACAAAAACAAAAGCAAATGAACTTTGCTCTTTGTGTTGAACAAACTTTTGGATGCAGCAAAGAACTAAAGGACTTTAGAAAAGGAGATATACAAGTTCTTGTTGCATCTGATGCTCTAACTCGTGGAATGGATGTGAAAGGGGTAACAAATGTCATTAATTATGATATGCCTCCATTTGCAAAGACTTTCATCCATCGTGCTGGACGGACAGCTAGAGCAGGCAAGGCTGGCAAGTGCTACACATTGCTGTGTGATCATGAGGTATAACTGAAACTATATTCTGCACAAACACACAAACATTCTTTTTTTTCATGTGCTTATGTAACACAGGCTAGAGGTACCTCAGATAAATACAATGTAAATAAGGGGAAGAAGTTACAAATTCAGAATCTTGTGTTTATCGTCTCACTGAACCTTAGTATCTTTGGAACACTTGCTTGCAACTCTCTTATTTGATTCTCTGATACTTTTGCCAAGCTATAGCTCCGTTTGTTCATTCTTTGGATATACATAAATTTCAGGTAAGGCGGTTTTCGAAGCTTCTGAAGAAAGTTGGGAGTTGTTCATGCCCGATCTATTCAATCCCGCCCACTTCATTTGATTCTGTTCGTGCCACTTATGAACCAGGTAATTTCATAGCCTTCTCTGTATATTATAAGCTCTGGAAACACTCCACATATAGACATGGAAGTAATAGTGGAATTGAATTAAGGTTCCGCAAGATTTTAAACCTNTGTTTTTTTTTTTTTTTTTTTTTTTTTTTTTTTTTCACATGTGAATTTAGATTGAGTGCACTATTTTTCTAACATTATTCATCTAGAATTTTGAATTTAATTGAAGTCGGTCAATGCATATGAAACATTTAAGGCAATTTGATTATCTGAAGTGGATTCTGGTTTTGATGAAAATATTGTCATCATTTTTTTTTCATTTCAGCTCTGGAGAAGCTGCAGGAGTTGGTTGAGTCAGAAGAACCAAGGAAAAGAAGACAAGCTTTTAAGCATAATTCAAGAACCGGAAACTCCCGAACCAAACGAAGCAAAACGACATCGGAACCAGCATAGTTCTTCTGGTTCGAGATATGTAGGATTGTTCTTGGAAGCGAAGAATCAACTGTATTAATTTAAATCTAGAGTAGTAGAATAATGCTGTTGTAGAACCAAGAACACACAGAGTATGAGGAAACACATAGAGTTGCAAACACCGTTTTGCTTTATTAGAAATCACTTAAACAATCTTGACATGATCTGTTTAATCAGAACTACACGACGTTACGTAAAACAGTAACTCGACACTGACCAATTCCTAATCTACCTGTGTCTCACAACACAACGGCAGTTGTGTTACACTCTTTGTTCACTTACCAAGATCCTTAAATCTCTCTTAGCTTCTTGGCTCGTCTCTCTTTCTAGATGGCTGACCTAAACTAGGCCACGCCTCCTAGTATATATACCACCACATTTTTCTTGTAGTGAATATACACTTGCCATAACTAGATTTTCTTCATATCTTCTCAAGTTAATCTAGAAGATCTTCCTTGCGTCTTTCTTTACAAGACTTGTGACTCCAATCAGCTGCCTCTACATCAACTTAAAGTCCACCAATATATCAAAACTTTTTTCTCCAAATCCTTGAGCTTACAATCTCCCCCTTTTTACCTGAATGTGTGACCTCAAACATTCAGCAATCATCAACATCAACCAACACCAACATCATCAATCATCAACATCTCCCCCTGCTTGAGTGCACATTCATATAAAAACCAACCAATAACATATTCATAGCCATCTCATGTTTCAGAACCATCCTCCTAGAGTTAATGATGCATATTTCTGGTCGCCAAGAGTGTTTAACAGCAGAAGGTTTGGATAGTGGCGACCATGATCTTCACATCGGAGAGTTTGGATTGCAGGGACCATGAAGCACTCTTTTCTGAAACATCTACGTCATCTGCTTGTTGATGTGTCACACAATCGTCTTCGTTTGTGACACTCTGAGCACTGCATACATGTTTTCCTCTGAGAACTGCATATTGATATGTTTCTTTGTTGCACCGTTCAGATTTTGACACCACAAGATTAACTTGAGCTAGATTGCAGGTTTCCTCCTATGCTAGGAAAACTTCATCTTGACCATACAAGAAATCCTTTTTAATCCAAGCCCAACCAAACCTTTTAGGTTCAATGAAACATTGATAAAGACTCCAAGCTCTTCTAATTTTCTTCTTAAGTGTAAAGCAGTTTTGTTTAATGTGACCAGTTTTACCACACAAAAAACATTCTTTTCTCCTACAACTATTCCTGGTTTGAGCCATAGGAATTTCGAATTCCGTACCTCGATTGATTAGAACGAGAAACTCGTTGATATGTGTTATACATCTGATTCAGTGTGTGACACATTTTCTGTCTTTTCTGCTTGCTTGAGTCTGTGCTACTCGAACGAAATTTGACATGTTGCCATAGCTTCCCTCTTCTTTAGCTGAAACTTCATGATAACCAAGTCCCCAATTCTTCTTTGGTGGTTTTCCAGATGATAAAATCTGATCCAAATATTTAGATCCAGTGTTGAGCATCCTGAATCCTGATCTTCTTATGATAATCACTCAACTTAGTTTCAAGCGATTTGCTCTTCTCAAGTTCCTCTGTATAAGCAGACCACAAGTGCTGAAACTTTTCTTCAAGCAATATATTGTGTTCCTTTTCAGCTGCAAGCTCCGCTTTATTTCTTTCATGAATCACTTCACCGATTTGCAGAGATCCATCAACAACCTTGTCTTCTTTAGCAGTACTCAATATTTGATCTAATTTGAGGATGTTTGTAAGCTCAAGGACTGGAGCTATTTCTAGAGAGGAATGCTATGATGCTAAGATCTTTGTTGACGTGGGATAAGCTAAGTGGAGAACGAAGTCTTGGTCTATTGGTGGACTTGAAGCTGACGTGGAGGCAGCTGATTGGAGTCACATGTTGTTTGAAGAAAGACGCAAGGAAGATCTTCTAGATTAACTTGAGAAAATATGAAAATATTATAGTTATGGAAGTGTATATTCACCACAAGAAAAACGTGGTGGTATATATACTAGGAGGCGTGGCCTAGTTTAGGTTAGCCGTCAAGAGAGAAAAACGAATCAAGAAACTAAGAGAGATTTAGGGTTCTTGGTGAGTGAACAAAGAGTGTATAACACAACTGTCGTTGTGTATGAGACACAGGTAGAATAAAAATTGATCAGTGCCGAGTTGCTGTTATACATAACATCGTGTAATTCTGATTAAACATATCTGTAAAGATTGTTTAAGTGATTTCTAATAAAGCAAAACGGTGTTTGCAACTCTTTGTGTTATATTGCTCATACTCCGCGTGTTCTTGGTTCTACAATTGGTATCAGAGCAGGTCACCTGCTCTAGATTGAAGATCTATCTACAGGTTGAGATCCTAAGAAGAACATGGAGTATGGCAGAGAATTAATTGCGGTACAGAGAGTAGTTATACTGGATGAAGGAAACTTTGGCCACTGGAAATCAAGTATGCGTCATATTATTCGCGGAATCGACGAGGATGCTTGGACGGCTGTCGCAGATGGATGGACTGAGCCTATAGTCACTGATAAAGATGGTGTATCCTCTCCTAAACCTAAGAATCAATGGACTGACGCTGAAAAGGCTGCATCAGAGTTCAATTCAGGAGCCTTGTCTACTATATTTTCACATGTTGAGCTGGATCAATTCAAGANTGGGATATTTTGGTTAATAACTTTGAAGGTGACACAAGTGTGAAAAGGACAAGATTGGATCACCTCGCCTCTCAGTTTGAGAATCTAAGGATGGAGAAAGATGAGTCGGTTACTAGCTTTACAGCGAAGTTAAGCACCATCGCCAATGAAGCAAGTGTTCAACTGGTAAGAAATACAAAGAAAAGAAACTTGTTAAGAAGCTTCTTAGGTGTCTGCCATCTAAGTTTTCTGTGCACAAGGCTGTGTTAAAGTATATAATGAATACAGATAAAATCAAGTCTGATTACTTGGTTGGGATGTTGAAAGCTGAAGGAATGGAGGCTGGTCAAGATGAACAAGCACAACAAAAAAGCATTGCATTTACAGCAGAAACATAAAAAGATAGGATAAAGAAGGTTGAAGACAATATGAGTCTCATGGCCAGAAGTTTCAACAAGATGATGAAGAGAGTTGAGAAGGGGGAGCATGATAGAGGTTCCTACAAATCTTTTCACTCAGATGGTGACAAATCAGCAAGAAGGAAGGAAGGATCATCAATGCCATGAATGCGAAGGATATGGTCACTTTCGTGATGAATGCCCTCTAGCTAAAAGGAAAGAATTCAAGTGTGTGGAATGCAAAGGAATTGGTCATCTAAAAGTTGAGTGTCCAAACACTACAAAAAGAAAGTAAAAAATTGTTTTTGGTGTTTAGTGACATCGAGTGTCAGGATGAAGAAGGAGATAATGATGTGCTTATGCTAAACTTTATGGCACTCATGGCTGACGATGGAAAATCAGAGGCTCAACCACATTCAGATTCTGAATCTGATGATGATCTTGATGTTAAGGAGTATCGGAAGCTCTATGATCATTGGGTCAAGCTCAGCAATGAGAATTGTGAGGATTTTAATATTGAATTCAACCTCAACCTTAGCTAATATGATTAAGCTAACCACGATCAATTTACTTGACACGTTTGTTTGTTGTTTATATTAATGAGACACAAGACTTTTTAACCCAGTTCCCTTTCGGTACGTCTGGGGAGAGGACGGGACTCTCAATCCACTAGAATCAATCAAGTGATTACAAAATACAAGCTTATTCTATCTCACGTTTATCTCTCTTGTTTCAGGTACCACAAAGAGATAACCAGAACTATGAACCTAGCTCTATAACAACGTGGAGACACAAAAGATTCAGACTAACGATTAGAACTTCTTCACCGCCGCTCTATTGGTTTCTGATCTTCTTTCTTTTAGGTTACTCTCCGTCAAACGTCTTGAAACAGCTTATATATGGGTGTGAACAAAACGATTTGGGCCTTTGAACATAAGTCCAATTCGTTTTGCTTCTTGTAACACTTGTATGGGCTTGAGCCAAATAGAAGAAGAGTTAACTTTGCTGTAGCCCATTGACTTGAGCCCAACACCTGATATTTGTCGACATAACTCACAATCTCCACCTTGTCGACATAGCTCTTCCACGTTTTCATCGGAGACGAGAAACTTCAATATCCGTCGTCTCTCTCTCACTCTCTCTCCGTTCTAGTGGATCTTCCTGGTGTCATCACCTCCGGCTTCACCGCCGTGAATGAGATCTACCGTAATCTTGATTTGCCATCAAAGAAGACGAATCGACTGTTTTGTTTTCTCCGTCAAAGAAGAACGTGACCAGCTCCAGCTCCTTGTGTCACCGCCTGCCGTTTTTCGCTTTCGGCGTTCAGCTCTACCTCCGCTCTTCTTCCGATTTAACCACCGGATGTGGAGCTCGCCGCCGTCATCACGATTCATCAATTTGAGAAGATGAACCATTTTCTCTCCGCCTCTGCATGTGGCTGCCGCAACCGAATCTGGCTTCACCGCCGGTCGTTTCCGCTGCCGCCATCACCGATGGGAGTTTCTCTGTTCACCGATTAAGCCACCATCAACTGATCAACCTGAATCATGGAGCTTCACCGTCGATCGATCGGATTTGGAGAAGATATGAGCATCGTCGCCTATACTCAATTCCTCCATATCTCTTTACCGTTATGCTATTTTCAGTTTCTGCTTTTCTGTAGTTCTTGCAATTAATTTCCAAATCTTGTCTCTTTTGCAGCTTTAATAAGCGAAATTCCATCAGCTCTACCGCTGAATACTTCAACGACCATCTTCACCAATGACCATCGAGTATCACAAAACTCAGGTAACCTTCAGAACAACACTAACGTCTCTTCACCGTGACATTACTTTAGTTTCTCCTCTGTGAATTGCGATTTGAACTGTGACAGCACTTGTGATGCTTAAACCCAAAAACCATGTCTTCTCTTTATGTCCTGTAACTTTGTGAACCGATAAACCCAAACTTACAGTTTCTTCTTTCCCTTTCAGACTTAACCATCTGAAACTATATTGATTTCTTCTCGATACTGACTTCTTTCAATATCTTCTGTCCTTGCGAGATTTCCCCAATCAACCAAGAGAAATCCAGACACAAACTTGAAGTGCTTATGGAATAAAATTGAGAAGCGATAGACACTTTTCAAAACTGTTTCCAGGTAAGCATTTTGTGAGCATATCAGCTGGATTATTAGTAGTGTGGACCTTGAGAATCTTGACTGAACCTTCATCAACTATATCCCTGACAAAATGATATCTTCTATCAATATGCTTTGTTCTGTCATGGTGCACACTATTCTTTGCTAAACATATAGCACTCTGTGAATCACAATGGAGTTTAAAATGATTTTCTTTAAACCCTAATTCACTGCATAATCCTTTTAGCCATATCCCTTCTTTCGTAGCTTCTGATAGAGCCATATACTCTGCCTCTGTAGTTGATAATGCAACCACTTGCTGTAGACATGATCTCCAACTAACCGTATTGCCTCCAACCTTAAACACATAGCCAGATACCGACCTTCTTTTGTCCAGGTCTACAGAATAGTCTGAATCAGAAAACCCCTCACTTTCAAACTTTTCTGATGTCGTGAATGTGAGACAGGTTCCTGTAGCTCCCTTTAAGTACCTCATAATCCACTTAACTGCAGCCCAATGATTCCTTCTAGGATTTGCCATAAACCTGCTAACTAAGCAAATGGCAAACGCTAAATCAGGCCTGGAGCCTATCATAGCGTACATCAAACTCCCTACTGCGCTAGCATAGGGAACTGAATCCATCAACCCTGATTCTGTTATCAACTCTTGCTGCGTTAGGCTCTTAAGCTTGAACTGTCACTACAAGAAAACATGCCGAATTTTGACCATGAAGTTTGTCATAAAATGGTCAAAAATGGTCATTTTCGACCAATTTGTGACCAAATACATTTGGTCAAAAATCGCTGGTCGTAAATGTGGTCAAAAACTTGTCAAAATTTACTAACCAATAAAAGTGGTCGAAAATTTCTGACCAAAAACAATGGTTAAAAATTTCTGACCAAAAGACATGGTCAAAAATATTCGACAAGCAATGGTCAAAACTTTCTGACCAATCTCTGATTTTATTACTAGATTTGGAAATATTAGAAATTATATTCAAAAATATATAAATAAAAATTAAATGTCAAATATAATATTTGATTTATATTAATTGAAATAAAATAAAATATCTTACAACATAAAAATGTAAATTAAAACACAAATAAAGACTACAATACTAATATCATCCATGGTAGGAGGAACCAAGTTTGGAAAAATTGGAGTAACAAATTCCGAAGATTCTTAGGCTAAGAAACGTGAGCTCTGTTGCCTGCTTAGATTGCGGCTTCACCTCTTCTGTCTACTTCACATGTTCTTCTTCATCTCCGATCTTAATATTTGATGTCTGCAACACTTCGACAATTGACAATGATAAATTGTCTGAAAAGGAGGAAAAGAAACCGCCAAAATCTTGATGAGATCCGAACTCCAGAACGACATCCTTTAACAAGTTCAGCCACCTCCGCCAAACTTCTGATTGAGTAAAATCAGTAAGCTCCATCTAAAAACTAAAAACAGAGATTTATAAATCGATTCAATCACATAAGGAACACATCTTCAATAAAAGATTCGATAAAACCACATATATCAGTGGTTAAACTAAGACCATAGGAGAAAAGACTTACCGAGAACTGACGGACCGCCGGCAGTGGTAACTGGCCGAGAGGAGGAGAATTGAATACATGAAAAGAAGATGAAGGAAAGGAGGAAACGAAGGAAAGAAAAAGAAGACATGACAGGCGGCAACTTGGACACTCGAGAAAGAGAAGAACGGCAGTCCACGGCGCAAGTGGCAGAGGAGTAGATTCGAAGAGGAAACGACGCTGAGGTGAAGAAATGAGTTTCTTCGAAGTGTATTCTTCAATTTAGGGTTAATGATACTAAGTGGTCGAGAATTTGTCAAAAATTATCGATCGATTTTTGACCAATATCTATTATTTATTATTAAAAAAATTACAATCATTTTTAGTCGATAATTGGTCAGTAATTTACGACCTATTTATGACTAATATCTGTTGTCATAAATATTTGACGCATTTTCGACCAAAACTTATCTGGGTCGAAAAATTGGTCATAAAGTTCGACCAATTATCAATCAAATATTCTGGTCATAATTTTTTGACCAATTTTCGATCAATTCAAGTTTTGGTTGTTATTTGGTCAAAATTTTGTCGATAAATATTTTGACCAATCGCTTGGTCAGATAATTGGTCGAAAATCGACTTGTTTTCTTGTAGTGTGTGAGTTACATGGACTTACAACAGCCTTGCAATCTTCCATGTTAAACGTTCTTAGAACCTTCTTAAGATACCTTTCCTGTGACAGCTTTAGAATACCCTTCTTTCTGTCCCTCATGATATCCATACCAAGAATTCTAGTTGCTGATCCTAGATCCTTCATCTCAAACGTTATGCTTAAGCTTGCTTGATTTTTATCTTCTTCATATCCTTTGCTTCAACAAGCATATTATCAACATATAGTAAGAGATATATCATATCATCAATGCATGATCTCTTAGTGTAAACACAAGGATCACTAGTACTCCTTTGAAACCCCTGCGATTTCATAAACTCATCAAATCTCTGGTTCCATTGCCTAGGAGACTGCTTTAAACCATATAGAGACTTCTTAAGAAGACAAACTTTGTCTTCATTTCCCTTCTCTATAAACCCTTCTGGCTGACTCATGTAAATGACTTCATCAAGTGTACCGTGTAAGAATGCAGTCTTCACATCTAGTTGTTCCAATTCCAGATCGAAATTAACCACAACTGATAACATGATTTTGATCGAGACATGTTTGACCACCGGAGCAAATATTTCATTATAATCCACTCCTTCAACCTGTGTAAAACCTTTAGCTACAAGTCTGGCCTTGTATCTAGGATCTTGAACCCCTGGAATTCCTTCCTTGAGTGTGAAGATACATTTACACCCAACTATCTTCTGATTCTTAGGCCTGGGAACAATCTCAAGAGTATTGTTCTTACCAAGAGACTGTTTTTCCTCTACCATGGCCTGGTTCCACTTCTTCCAGTCTTTACTTCTCCTATCTTCTGCAACTGTCTTAGGTTCATCTAGCTCTATGCTTTCTACAGCTGATAAAGCATAAGCTACAAAGTCTGAACTTTCAAACCTGGATGGCGGTTTGATAGTTCTTCTTACTCTGTCTCTTGCCAGCAAATAATCATCAAGAGACTCATCCTGATTTTCCAATTCTTCCTCAGATTCCGATTCCTCTTATGACTCTGAACTTTCTGGATTTACTCCACCTTGACCAGTAGAACCTGAATTTCCAGAAATTTCTCCACCTTGACCAGCAGATCCCTGAGTCAAATTACTAGGAGTTGGCCCCTGAATTAGCTCGGTGCTGAAAGTAACTTTCTTCTTCTTTGTAGATGTAGTCACTTCCTTTTGATCATGTTCCTTGTTCAGCCTTTCCTCATCAAAGACAACATTTCTGCTGATAGTGCATTTTTCATCTTCCGGTATCCAAACCCTGTAACCTTTAGTACCCACTGGATAACCCATGAAAATTCCTTTAACAGCTCTAGGACTCATCTTGTCTTGCATAATGTGAACATATGCAACACATCCAAACCGTCTAAGATGACTGTAATCAACCTTTGATCCTGACCAAAGTTCTTCTGGAATCTTGAATTTCAGTGATGCATTTGGTGACCTGTTTATCAGATAAACTGCAGTAGAAGCTGCCTCAGCCCAGAATTTCTTCTCCATTCTTGTTTCTGCTAACATACATCTGATCTTATCTGCTATTGTCTTGTTCATCCTCTCAGATACTCCATTTTGCTGCGGAGTGTAGGTACATGTTCTTTGCCTTTTAATCCCTGAGCTTTGACATAGCTTATCCATCTAATTGTTGCAGAACTCTAACCCATTATCAGTCCTTAGACACTTCATCCTCTTACCTGTCTGATTTTCCACAAGCGCTTTCCACTCTGAAATTTTTTCAATCACCTCATCTTTATTCTTCTGAAATCTGATCCATACCTTTCTCGAGTAATCGTCGATGAATGTAAGAAAGTATCTACATCCTGACATACTTGGCTCGTTTGCTGGAGAAGCCCATAGATCACTGTGAATGTATTATAGAATACCTTTTGTAGTATGCTTGCCTTATGAGCTTTGCCGAATACACACACTTCACAGAAATCCAACTTGTGAACTTCCTTAGAGTCTAGATAACCTTCTTTGACCAGAAGATTCATGTTCTTAAGACTCATATGTCCTAACCGTGAATGCCATCTGTTTGTCAAATTCACTGCAGCCCTAACCACATATGCTTCTCCTTTCACAACCGTTCCCTGCAAATAGTACAGCCCATCTTGATATTTCCCTGAAATCACTTTCTGACCTCCTTTGTAGAATGTAACTATGAAATCTTTACCTTCATATTTGCACCCATTCTTTTCCAATTGGCCATAAGAGATTAGATTTTTGCCCATTGATGGAATGTATCTTACATCAGTCAAAATCACTGTACCTCCTTCTGAATTTATGATCTTGAGCTTTCCCATCCCCTTGACTTTGCTGCAAGTATTGTTACCCATCAATACTTTTCCACCATCAACTTCCTTGAAGTCAAACAAAGCATCTTTGTTTGGTGTTATGTGGAAAGTACAACCAGAATCCATGACCCATTCCTTCACGGTGCCTTGTATGCTTGCTGTTAAGACCATAGGCTGCTCCTTCTCATGAGCAATATTTGCAGAATTCGATTGCTTCCCATTTTTTCTCTCAGGACAATCTTTCTTGTAATGACCTTCTTTACCACAAATCCAACACACTCTAGGATTCGTTGGTCTGGATTTTGACCTTGTGTCTTTGCTCTTAGATCTACCTCTGTTCTGTGAAGAATTCTTCTTCTCAGACCTTCCTCTACTCACAACCAACGCTTCTGCACTTGACTTTGCCTTTCCAAGGAGCCCAGATTCTTTGAGCTCAACTTCCTTGGCATATGCAGAAGTTGTAACCTCATGTAAAGTAAGCGTCTCTTTCCCATTACCGTATTTGAGAGTATGAACTAGTGAGTCATATTGCTTAGGTAAGCTTGATAAAATCTGAAGCGCTTGATCCTCATCACTCACATTTATGTTCAAACTTGCTAAATCATCCACAAGCCTAAGAAACACATCAAGGTTATCCTCTATGCTTTTGTGCTCTTCCATATTAAAACTTGCAAACCTTTGCTTCAAGTAGATACGATTTGGTAAGGTCTTTGTTTGGTAATCTTTTTCAAGAGCTCTCCATACACCTAAAGCTATTGTTTGTCTCATTACCTTTCGCAGGACCAGATTTGTGAGGCAGGAGCAAATCAGATTCTTTGCCTTCTTGTCTTTCTCCTTTCTCAGCGGATCAACCGGAGAAGATGCAGGCTTCGCTTCACCTTCCACCTCCTTGCCTTTATCAGGTACGCTGCTGCTGGGCTCTTGATCACTTAGAACAGAATCCAAACCCAGATTTTCAAGTTGCATTAGCATCTTGAACATCCACATCCCAAAGTCTCCTTTACCATAAAATTTATCCACCTCAATTTTACCTTGAGTAGATTCCATGATTCAGACTTTGCTTGACCTTCTTTCCTGCCCGTAAAACACCCTTGATTGATCTTCCTAGAAACTTCCCGTCACAACACCAACCACAGATCAGAAACTGAAACCGTATCCTCCTCTGCTTAGACCCAATGCTCTGATACCACTTGTGAGGATTTTAATATCGGATTCAACCTCAACTTTAGCTAATATGATTAAGCTAACCACGATCAATTTACTTGACACGTTTGTTTGTTGTTGATATTAATGAGACACGAGACTTTTTAACCCAGTTTCCTTTCGTTACGTCTGGGGAGAGGACGGTACTCTCAATCCACTAGAATCAATCAAGTGATTACAAAATACAAGCTTATTCTGTCTCACGTTTATCTCTCTTGTTTCAGGTACCACAAAGAGATAATCAAAACTATGAACCTAGCTCTATAACAACGTGGAGAAACAGAAAATTCAGACTAACGCTTAGAACTTCTTCACCGCCGCTCTATTGGTTTCTGATCTTCTTTCTTTTAGGTTACTCTCCGTCAAACGTCTTGAAACAGCTTATATATGGGTGTGAACAAAATGATTTGGTCCTTTGAACATAAGTCCAATTCGATTTGCTTCTTGTAACACTTGTATGGGCTTGAGCCCAATAGAAGAAGAGTTAACTTTGCTGTAGCCCATTGACTTGAGCCCAACACCTGATCTTTGTCGACATAACTCACAAGAATCTGCAACTCATCAAAGACAAAGCCATTTTGAAAGCACAGATTAACATCCTTGAACTGGAGCAAGAAACGAGTAGTGCAAGAGAAGAAAAGCAAGTAAGTACTTCCTTGAAATTTGGTAAAGTTGTTCATGAAAATGTTGAAGACAATCTTGCAGCTGAAAAGGAAAAGAATAGATTACTAGAAGAAAAGTTTCAGCATATGTGGTCTGCCTAGATTAACTTGAGAAAAGTTTCAGCTGATTGGAGTCACAAGTTGTTTGAAGAAAGACACGAGGAAGATCTTCTAGATTAACTTGAGAAAATATGAAGATATTCCAGTTATGTAAGTGTATATTCACCACAAGAAAAATGTGGTGGTATGTATATATACTAGGAGGCGTGGCCTAGTTTAGGTTAGCCGTCCAGAGAAAAAAACGAATCAAGAAACTAAGAGAGATTTAGGGTTCTTGGTGATTGAACAAAGAGTGTGTAACACAACTGTCATTGTGTGTGAGACACGGGTAGATTAGGAATTGGTCAGTGTCGAGTTGCTGTTGTATGAAACGTCGTATAATTCTGATTAAACAGATCTGTAAAGATTGTTTAAGTGATTTCTAATAAAGCAAAACGGTGTTTGCAACTCTTTGTGTTATATTGCTCATACTCTGTGTGTTCTTGGCTCTACAATGTTGATCTGAGCTTTCAGAAGTGCGTTGTCTTTGATCAGTTGCAGATTTTCAGTGCTGAGTTTGACCCAGTTATCGTAAAGCTTACAATACTCTTCCTTAGCATCAAAGTCATCATCTTCTTCAGATTCAGAGTGAGAACTAAGATCTGCTACTGATTTTGAGTTTTCTGCCATGAAAGCTACATTGTAACTTCCGTGAACCAGAAAATTGTTTTAGAAATGGTATCGGACGGCATTAGGGGTTCAGGAGTGGATTACACTCGATCCTTGAGGTGTGGATTTAAGACTAGTTGTGCATGTTCTTGTTTGATTGTTGTACAATTGGTTTAAGGTTCAAACACTTCGAAGAAAACGTGTAAAAAGCCCTTGAATCGCTAGTGTCGATCGACACCAAAGGTGGTGTCGATCGACACCGGTTATCGGATTGATTTCCGGTTTAAGTCGATCGAATCGAATTGGATTGGTTTTGGTCGAGTGGTGTAAACCGACACCAAGAAGTGGTGTCGATCGACACCGGTTATGTGAAATCGACCGGTTTGATTTAAGTCGGCCGGTTTAGCGCGGTTAAAGGGGAGGGAACCCTAGGTCTCGACTTAAAAGTCTGTGGCCGCGCAGAAACTTGACTTTTTGGAAAAAGAAAAGTTCAGAGGCGATTTTGGAGAGAGAGAGGCGATTTCTGGGAGATTTCTGAAGTTTCTGGAGCAGATCTGTTGCTGATTCTTCACCGTTCATCTTCTTTCCTTTCTTCAGCTTAATCTAAGGTGAGTGCGTGACTGTAGCTCCGTCTCACTGGAGTTTCTGTGATTTTCTGAGTTTAGGGATTGTTGTTCT
>OVBJ01000988.1:0-36767 GCA_900406535.1 Noccaea bulbosa | reverse complement strand
ATAAAATATTTTAAGAATCGAATACTGATATAAATAATATTCAAAATTATTTATACAATTTTTTTCTTCAATATACAAGATTTTTACACATATATATATAAATGAATATATAATCAGTTTAATGGTAAACATATTTTTTCTCATATTTATTTTCATACAAAATTAAAAATTAATTTTACTGTTCTAAAAAATAATTATTGATTTTTTTGAGATTTTCTAATTATATGATGATGTTGCCAATAAATATAGTGATTATATGAAAGTTTTTTTTTAATTATGAGTAGATTCAAATATATATTATTTTCCCATATTAATAATAAATTAACCTATAAATCAGCCATAAATTATCATGTTTTTGAGTAATGATTTCATTTAATACATATTGAATTTAACATATTTAATGTTACCAAATTTAAATTTATTTGACATAATATTTATTTTGTTTCTATAAAAGTAAGAAAAACAATCATACCATATTTAACTGTAATGATTACAAACAATATATATAATTTTACTAATTTTAAAAAAATAATAACAATTTAAATATAGACTACGTATGATTGGGTTATCACCTAGTTATACCATTATTTTTTGACATGATAAGCTACAGTTTGACAATACCTAATACTGTTTAATCACAATACAGGCCTTGCTTGGAGCTCACGTGAGCCTTGGGTTTTTGCATCATTATCATACGACGGAAGGGTAAGTATATTATTTTACAAACCCAAACGAGCTTTGGGGGATTCATCTGATCAATGTCTCTTGCTCTGTTAGGTCGTCATCGAATCCGTCAAGCCTTTCGTTCCCAGACTGAAGTAAAAACTCATGTTTCGCTTTTGCTCTGACCCAGAGTCACAACACATGGAAATCCTTGTCGAAATTGGAACTATTGTATCTAAAACAATGTACTTTTGACACGTTTTGTTTTGGATCTTAATGTATCTTTCATTATTCTATCTGTACCAATATTCAGTTGCTCTGAAGTTCTGAAATAAACAGACTCAACGACTAATCCTTGTCGGGAAAAATATAAGAAATTGAATTGAAAAAAAGAAAATGGATTACATTTCTATGTACAGCTGAGTCATATAAAAGACCACAAGAAAAAGTTGAAGAAAAAAATTAAACCGATTTTGAATCTTTAATTTAACTGAATGAATCAATCCGAAAGCATTTCTTCAAGCTCAGGCTCATCCGAAACAGAAGAAGCATCCTCATAATCTAATCTCGTACCATTAAACAATCCTCTATCCTGCAAATCAGTCTGATCTTCCTCGTAATCATTCTCCGACAACCACTCTGCATCTTCATCTTCCTGATGTGTATCATTCGCTGCTACAGCGTTTTTCTTACCGAGTTTTCTCGACTCCATCTTCCCCGCTTTCGTCTTACCATCTGCAACTTCGCATATACAAGTCGCCGGGTTCTCATGAAACTCGCCTCTACCGGCTCTCACCTCTTTAGGCTCTCCCATGAAACCTCTCTGAAACGTCCTGACTCTTGAAGCAAACTCCTCCCAAGTTGTGTTCTCTTTGCTTAAAAACAACTTGTATAGCTTCTTCGCATTCGGTCTAATCGTCGGTTTATGTCCAAAATACCTCCTGCATAAATAAAACCAAGCAAGAATCTTTAAAAAACAATAATGGAAAAAGCAAAAGAGAAAGCTTATGGTTAATTTAATTACCTTCGACCGGCTAATATTTTGGCCATGTTTCCGTTATTGTTTGTAACGAAAACATCGCTCTCGTCGCACACAAGAAAGTCGAGAGCAGCCATTCTCGAAGAGTAGGAAGAAAATGGTTCCAGCTCCATCTTTGTAGCTATAGTGTCCTTAGAGTAGAAATGTGGGAAAAGCGCTTTCAGTGGAGCCAATGACTCTTCACCTCCATAGACTTCTCCTGATGCAACGTAGATATGGACATCGCTTCCATACCCCAACGCTCTAAGCATTAATCCAACTTCCTCCGGTGTAAGCGGACATCTTCCTTGTCTCCTTTGCTTCTCCGGATTATTTACCTGGGAGAGATTAAAAGAAATTTCCAATATTAAAAACACAAGGTTATAATATGACACAAATAAGATTTTTCAAGACAAGGCATATATACATGTAAAGTTTTCCATCTCCTTCTGATTGACCCCAACTCTTTCTTCTCCTTGTCACCACCGCCGTAGTAACAGCCCGAGAAGGCGAGCATGTCGGGCTCGAACCGGAGGTGTAAAGCAATGTAGTGCTTGCTCCTTAACCGCATTCGTCTGACCAGTTGGTTGCCCATTTGGAGAATCGGATCAGTGAACTTGAGGGCGTGGTAGTTTACTCTACACCTCAGCTTCTGCAGATCGTCTCTCAACTTGTTTGAGAGTCTGTAATCAAATTTATTCAACTGAACTGCCTGAAAACAAAGATTTTTTACAAGAGCCCAAAAATCATATACAAGCATCATCATCATCATAGAAACCTTTTTAGATGGTAGCTAGGAAGCAAACAAGATTAGAGAGAAAGGAGGAAAACTTACATGCCTTTTCTGAAGAACAGGCAATACACGATTGAGATAACATTTCTCATTGCATTTCCTCGGTACACGCATTCGCCTCGGGCTCCATGTTTGCCCTCCTTTCTGCGGCAGCTGCTCTATGATTTTGACGTCTTTTGAGAGAAATGATATAAACCAATCAACATCGAAAATATGGGAGAAGTCACTGCTTAGAAAAAAACCACAGAAAGGTAGATGTTACTATTACCATTAAAGTTTTCGATTTTTTTTTTTTTTTTGGCGTAAAGAGGTAAGAAGAAACGAACCTGGCGTCTTTCCAGTAAGATTTCTGGTCTAACTTTGGGATCACAAGTGTAGCGTTTAGAATTCTTGCAGCAACAACAGCATCTACAATCTGAAACAAGCAAATGTATATATTGTGAAACTCAATAAACAAACATTTCAGAAACAAAACAAAACAAAAGTTACAATAAAAATAAAAAGCTAAAGGAACTTACTCCAGTTCGTTGTTGGTTTAAACCACCACTAGTGGCAATTGCCAAGTATCGATCATTTCTAGTAATTGCTTTAGCATCTGCAGTAAGAAAATCAAAATTCAAGCTTTCTAAACTCAATTTTTTTCTGATTTCATATCTCTACACAGTAAACAGTAAACAGTAGAGAGGACTTTACGGACTTGGGAACTTGCTGCTTGCATTACAGCAACCGTAGAAGAATTCAGCATTCCATGAACGCCAGATGTCACGATCTGATCTCCCTCCACTTGTCTGTTTTTGGTCCAAAAAACAAACATTAAACACAAAAGAGCCCAATAAAGGAGATCAAAGAAAAAAAATCCAAATCAATTTGGCCATCAAATAGCAAAAATTATTAACAACCCTAACCGGAACTCTGAAAGCCACTGCTACCTTCTTCTCATCATTGCCTCCATAATTAATCTGCTTCTGCAATCAAACAGAGACAATGGCGTTAGAGAGAGAGAGAGAGAGAGAGAGAGATCGGAATCAATCTCTAAAGCCTAGAGAGAAAGAGAGAGTACGGAAATGCGGCGATCGGAATCATCAGGAGGAGGGGAAAAGATTGAGAGAAGAGCGAAGAGGATGAGGAGAGCTCCTGAGACGGCGCAAATCAGAGGGAGGAGACGGCGGAGACGGTTGTAGTAATTGTAGCGCCGTCGCTGGAAAGCCATGGATGGCTATACGCGCGGCGCTTTTACCTTCGCCTCTACGCCAGAGAGAGAGAGAGAGAGATAGAGAGATTCGAAAGAAGGCAAGGCTGCAATGGAGGAGAAAACCAAAAAAAAAAAAAAGAAGTGTTTTCTCTTTCGAGAGGGAAGGAAGTAAAACAAAAGTGGTGGAAGAAGATTCGAAATCAAAATCAATACATGTTATAATTTTATTGTAGTTTCCTCTTTGGTTTCACGACATCTCCATCACCTCCTCAATGATCATTGTAAATTCTCTCTCTCTCTCTCGCTTCAGTTTTTTCTTATATATAACAGAGAAAGATTGAATTTTTTATTCTTGAGAAAAGTAAAAAAATATTTGGTTTGGGAAAGACAGTTCTTATAGATTTCTGGGCTCTGAAAGAAATGAGGCACCGCCTCCAGCACTTCGCTCTAATTATTTAAGTTATCAATTAATTATTTCTTGTAGTGATTATATTTTTATAATTGTGAGCTGGATTGATTGCAAGTTTTTCTATTTGTTGCTCTATTTCGTTTAAATGTTTAATCTTCTTCTTTCCTTAATGATAAGGATGAGATATTATTGTCACTAAGTAATAATTTCGAATAGTTATGACTAAGAGATAATCTTAGCATTTTTGGGAAATCTCTGACCAACTTTGACATTAAGAGCCAACTACAAGCTTTGTTTCTCTTTAAAATCACTTTAATACAAACTTTAAAACCATTACTGTCTTCTGCAGTGTAAATATTACACTTTGCTCTACAATATTTGTTTTCCTTATTTATTAGTAGTAAGTAAAAAGAAGAATATATTTGAAACTACTATTTCAGTTATTAACTTTTGCTTAAAGAGTGTAAGTGAGCAATTGCGTGAACTGCCGAGGAAAGTATTACTCTTTTTGTCTTGTCTTTTTGCCAGTTTCCGTTTGGTCCGTGTTGTCACCATCGGTGAACAAAATTGGTGTGATCCAGTTTAAGAATTTTGGATCCGTATTAACAACCAAAATCGGAAAATAAACAACGTTTGAGATCAATCTAAATCTAACCGAGTTACTGGTCCGGTTTAGTATCGTTGGTTAAGCAGTAAGCACTCGTATTGATTGAGCTTAAAGGGATGATAGGATAATTCACACACTCTTTTCTCTTTACGCCTTCACGGAATTATTACGAATGACTCTTTCTTTCTTGTTACTTACAAGTTTCACCATGTGAAATTGTGAACTAGTGATCATATTATAAATAATCAAATATCTAATGAAGTTATGATTCATTAGTTATGATTCATTAAAGTTATATACTACAAACATTTTATTGATGTAAGGAAATAACATAATCGACCTCTAATTTATATACACTTGCACGACTCCTATGGATCACAGTAATATTTTATTTAGTTTTCTTTTTTGAAAAATCGAAATCTCACAAAAAAAAATTCAGTAAAGAACAAGATAAACGATAACTACGAGACGATGATCTAAGAGATTGATTCCCTTAAAGATAATATATACATCAACTTGCCATCAGATTCAACTCTAAGAAAATATAAACTATCAGAATGAATTCATACTTGATCCCGGTTTTATTTTCATAAAGGTACAACGTGGTTTTAGCATTTCATTCCGGTTTAGCTTAAAAGAGCACACATGATGATTTTGCTAGAATCAATTTAACAAACATGTCAAAGAGAGATGACATGAGGTAACAAAAGGTTACCCACCAATTCACAACTTGCTTCTTCCTTTCTTTGTTAAGCTTCCCATAGCTTTAGCCTTAGTCCTCAGAGCAAATTTCTGAACTTTACCAGTCGATGTTTTAGGAAGTTCCTCAAACACAACACTCCTCGGAGCCATATAATGAGGAAGCCTGTCCCTGCAATAGCTTATAATCTCCTCTGCACTAGCCTTAGCCCCGTCTTTAAGCTTCACAAACGCACAAGTAGTCTCACCCCAATACTCATCAGGCCTCGCAACCACAGCCGCTTCAAGAACACAAGGATGAGTGAACAGAACAGACTCGACTTCGATCGAGCTTATGTTCTCTCCTCCAGAGATTATAATATCCTTGGACCGATCTTTCAGCTCGATGTAACCATCAGGATGCTTAACACCTAAGTCCCCACTCCAAAACCAGCCTCCTCTGAAAGCTTCCTTGGTCGCTTCAGTGTTCTTCAAGTAACCATTCATCACCGTGTTCCCTCTAAAAACAACTTCACCCATAGTCACACCATCACAAGGCAAAGTCCTCATACTCACAGGATCTTTCACTTGTATCTCCTCTAACCCCAAATGGTTCACGCCTTGCCTAGCTTTCATCTTCGCCTGCTCTTCTCTAGACAAAGAGTCCCACTCAGGCTTCCACGTACAGACCGTGCCTGGTCCATAAGTCTCGGTTAACCCATAGGAATGAACCATAGAGAACCCTAACTCTCCCATCTTGTAAATGACATGTGGCGGCGGCGGCGCAGCGCCCGTCATGAAAGAAACCTTCCCGTGAAGCGGCTTCTTCTCGGATTCTGAAGCATTAACGAGCATATTCAAGATCGTCGGCGCACCTCCCATGTGAGTCACACTGTGCAGTGAAATGTTATCAAACATAGCTTTCGCGGTTACGTTCCTCAAGCATATGTTAGTCCCACCAACAGCGGTAACGCCCCAAAGCAAGCACCAGCCGTTGCAGTGGAACATTGGATTAGTCCATAGGTAAGTAGGCGAAGAGTGCATTTCGTTGAGTATGACCGCAGCTAGAGAGTTTAGATAAGCACCTCTGTGACTATACACAACACCCTTGGGGCTTGAAGTTGTGCCTGATGTGTAGTTTAGAGAGATTGGATCACACTCGTCGTTTGGTCTTTTCACTTGGAAATCTGATTTCCCCGTGGCTACAACATCTTCGTACTCCATCAGTCTCTTCTTGTTCCCTGGAACAGATTGAGCAAGACAAGGCTCTGGGATCAAGACCAGAAGCGGGGCTTTTTCGCCGTTCTTTGAGAGGATTTCACAAGCTCCTTGAGCTATTTGGAGAAACTGATGATCTGCGAAAAGCACTTTTGTTCCTGAGTGTCTTAATAAGACTGATACGAGTGCGGAGTCGTGACGAATGTTGAGTGTACAGAGCAAAGCTCCAGCCATAGGAACACCAAAATGCAATTCAACCATTGCTGGAATGTTTGGTGCCAACACTGAAACCTAATATGATCGTTAAGAAAAAAAAAACAAAACTCGATTAACTTTGGAAACTTTCTTTCAAGCTTGAGACAAGACTGAAATCCAAAACAGATCTATAGATTGATGCGACCAATCACCAAATAATGAAATCAAATATAGAAAGAAACGAAAAAAAAAGAAGTTCTGACCACATCTCCGGTGGAGATTCCGAGCTGGGAGAGAGCGGAGGCGATTCTGACGCAACGGTCACGGGTCTGCCGCCACGTGTATCTCAAGGAACCATAAACGACAGAGATTCTGTCAGCGTAGACGACGGCAGATCGATCCAAGAAACTAATCGGAGTCAGAGGAACGTAGTTAGCCGGAGACTTAATTGTTCCCTCCATTTTCTCTTTTTCTTTTTCGCCGGAAAGTATGTTTTGCGCACTTGATCTTTATGTTATAACTTTATATCCTTTTTAATGTAAATTGTGAACGCTATAGTTACTATTTTTTTTTTTTTGACAGCACCATGTACGTACTATTTACTAAGGTAAGATTTTAATGCGACAAAAAGTATTCAAAACGACATCCACAAAAACACTAAACATTGCCATCATCAATCAAATAGGCAAGTATCCCACGTTCAGCTTTGAATACACTAACACACACACACATACCTACAATTTTCAATTTCCCATATACCTCCTATTGTAGTCTTCTAAAGCTTCCAAGTTGTACACAGAGTTTTAGATAAGTGGCCTTAGCTTTTACCATAGTTTTGCATTAGCTCACGGCATATGAGGTGTCAATGATATACACCTGTTTACAAAATCCAGGTTTAAACTTTGATTAGCTTTTCATTTTATACGAGACATATGCATCAACTTTCAATTTTGCCACAACACTTGCACATAATCAATAATACTCCCAACGAACTTATACTCTGTCCATTACGGTAATTACAGTATAACCAATTATTCAGCATCTCAGCATCTGACAGTACTATGTACTATTCTTTTTGAATGGTCGGAATTCTGACACATGGAGCTTCGGCTACTTTTCGTTGTTGATGATCACAAAGATTTCAAGATAAGCTGTCACAGACTATTTTGCACATGGGAGAAAAGTGAAAGAGTGGACATCAAATGATCATAGAATCATCGATATCAAAGTATCTTATATGAGGGAAGGAAAATAAAGTTTCTATAACTTTGGTCTCATCCTGAAAAGAAGTATATTCAGTTTTGTAGTCTGTTCTGCTCAATCCAGCATCTGATTGTGTCCAAACTCAGAATTCAGAATTGCAGAGAGGAAGGACATTTTTTTTTCTGAGTTCGTCTTTCCTTACAAAATTCAAATTATTATTCTCTATATATATTTAAAAAAGCTTACAAAAACAACTGTCTAAAACGCATGATATCTCAGCTCAGTATTGAAAACGCACAAAGTCTACAAAATTATGAACTTTTGAGTCGAAAGATGCAACTCTCTCATGTCAAGGCTAAAGACTAAAGTGGTGTTTCTAAAAGACATGATCAGAGATCAAGTGTTAAAAAAGAGAATCTATTACGATGCAATAAAACAAAGACAAAGAGTATAAACTGAGACTCATGTGTTGTGGAGTTGCTTGGTCTCTCTTTAAGTCGTGAGCAGAAGATAGACGAGGCCTTTCAGGTATTCCACTATTTCAGATCCTCCCAGCTTCGAAGTTCCAAAGACTCTATCCACAAAAGTGATCGGTACCTGCAGATGAAGGCGAGTGCTAGATGAGAATCATGAGTATGAGGGAAATTTAGTTTTTATAAAAGGAATAAAAAGTTATGAAGAGAGACCTCTTCAATATGGTATCCTTTTCTGGTAGCGCGAACGATCATCTCCATCTGGAAGACATACCCTTTACTCACACATGAGCTAATCACGTCTTCAAGCACCGATTTCTTGTATAGCCTTTCAAACAAAGAGGTGTGGAGGTCAGTCATGAAAGAAACTATCGAATGATTCAGCAAATAAATACATAGTTGAGTTTCTACCGGAATGATCCGGTTAAATCAGATACACCAGGCCATAAAAGTGTTTGAGCTAGCACATTTGCTCCCCTGCTTGTGAGTTTCCGCATAAGATTCCACCCGTGTACACCACCACCTTTTACATATCGTGTACCCGTTACTATACTTGCATTTGTCTCTAGTTGTNTTTCCTATATAAAAAAAAAAAAAAAAAAAAAAAATTCAAATGAAGTCATTATATAGGCTTGCACAATTGGTAAGAGATCAAAAGAGTCTTGTTTTACTTACTTGATGAAACTTGGCAAGTACTTTGGCTGCACAAGAGAATAATGACTTGGTTAGCTCAACAATTAGACTGAGCTAACAAGAAAACTCAACTGGTGGCTCTTACATGATGTGAAAGATCAGCATCCATGATCACGACGAAATCACCCGAAGCATGCTTCAAACCATGTATATATGCAGTTCCTGAGATTGATCATGCCAAGAAGATTCATTCCACCTTCTTGCCAATGCCAAGCAAAGTTAAAAGATGATAAAGTAGTAATGACATACCCAGTCCAAGCTTCTTGGCTCTAGCTCTTAGAAGCTGCATCATAAAAAGGAAAGAAAGACAAACACGAGTTTAACTAGACAGAAGAATGCAACAGGAAATGCCCAATCATTTACGTATTCAGTTTCCAACACGTCACTCTACTCACAATGCGGTCTTCACCATACAAGTGCTGCAGTTGCTTGACGATTTCTTGTGTGCCATCAGGACTCCCATCATCCACAACAATTATCTCAAAATCAATATCCCTATATCATTCAAGAAATCGCAAATCAAATCATTTTCTTCTTCTTCTTTTCTCTTTTGCAATGACAGGTTTTATCTTTATCGTTATGGGTAAAACTTCTCAACTAAATAATTTTGACAGAGAAACAAGTGCAAATCTTTTGATATCTTATAAGCAGAGCTAAAGTCTATCACTAAACCATGATCGATCTGCGATGAGGAAATCTAGCTTCTGATCACTAAACCAGAGCTTCTAATAAACAGTGCCGAGATAATACTATACTGTTTCAGGGATCATTACACTCGACTGCTTGCTCATGCGCACAAAATAACAATCACGAAGTTGGATCTGCACGTTGTAAACCCACGATCGGAAACTTTTCCGAGATCCATAAATTCTGAATTAAGAAAGACCGAAGCTCTTATTGGCGATCGGATTCGACTTTAGTCATTCAGTGAAATGGGATCCAGGAATTCGATACAGAAAACTCAAATTCGATAAAAACAGTAACACCAGACAATTCGTCGCGAAACGGATTCTGAAATGAAAATCTGACGTAAATGTACAAAAACATATATTCCATTTACCGGAGATGCTTGAAAACGAGGTAGACTATAAGAGCGATATTGAGGCGCTCGTTGTATGTAGGAATGATTATGCTATACTTGTACTTTTTCTCTCCTTTACTCTCCTTCTCTTCCGCCATAGCCACCGGTCACTCCGATCAAAAGCTCTAAGTAATTTCAATTATCTCCCGGCGAGTTTTTTGCAACGGAGCTTCCTTCGTTTAAACTTTAAGCCAGCCCGATCGGCTCTGTGAAATCGGGGATTTCCCGTGAAATCAGCCGTCGTCTGNGGTTTTTTTTTTTTTTTTTTTTTTGTGTGCAAAAAGGGATTTAAAATACATTAATGTTAAAATATAGGGAGTAAAAAAGCAATTTGCGAAATTGGGCCTAATATGATTCATGGACTCAATTTAAAGCCCAAGCATAGATCAGAAGAGAGCATTAAAACTGCTAAAATCTCTCCGATCTGGAATCGCTCTCCTTCCTTCCGCCATATTTTTTTTTCGTTTCCAAGTTGCAGAGTAGGGGAGAAGGTTTTTGATTAGGGTTTTTCAGAGACAGAGATGAGCCGAAGTTTGGGAATCCCGGTGAAGCTTCTTCACGAGGCCTCCGGTCATATCGTGACGGTTGAGCTTAAGAGCGGCGAGCTCTACAGAGGAAGCATGATCGAGTGCGAGGATAACTGGAACTGCCAGCTCGAGGACATAACCTATACCGCAAAGGTAATCTACACTCTAACCTACAAGATATCGATTCTTTTTCTTTGAGATGGTTTTTTTAACCGTAGGTTTCGTTTCTCTTCAATTGTTAGTGTTGTGACCTGAAAACCCTAGATTTGGCGAGCCTGGAAATTTTCTTGCTAGTTTTCTTAGGCGCGTTAGCTTGCTTTTTCTTCTGGGTATGTAGAAGGCGTTTGATTCCGCCTGTGGGATTGAGAATCGTGGAAATTAGGGCTGTGTAGAAACCTAGGATGGTGATCCCAGTAGCGACCTCTCGCGAAAAGCATGAGATATGTATAATCATCATACGAGATATGGTACTAGTGAAATTGGCTAAACATAGTATGGGTCTATGGGGCATGTGTTAACATAGTATTGGATGTTTTCAAATTAGCAGTGTCACATTTAAAGTGAGTAAGTTTCTCTATAGGCTCACATTGGATTATCTAAAGTTTGCAAGACTAAAAGTTTTCTGTTCCTTAAGTTTACCTTGAGTTTACATTTTGAATAAAACCTGTGGTTCCTTGAAGTTTCAGAATTTATCTTTCGACAGATGTTTATCGTCATGGGTTCTCTTGTTAATTGTCACTGACTTTTGTTGTGGGTTTTCCAATGCTGTGTTACAGGATGGTAAGGTCTCAATGCTTGAGCATGTCTTCATTAGAGGCAGCAAAGTCAGGTACTATAAAACACCTTTTTGACTTGTGCTTGTTTCATATTTTATGTAATTCATGGAATCATTTCTTGTCAACGTAGATGATTCGTAATTGACCTATTGAGAGTTCTTGACAGGTTCTTGGTCATACCAGACATCCTCAAGGAGGCTCCAATGTTCAAGCGCCAAGACGCTAGAATCAAGGTATGTGCTTTTTCGAACCCTGGATGCAGAAAAATATTAGTGTCTCTATGTATATATATCTCTTGATAAGTTGATATGCATAAAACCTTACTTGCTTAATCAATGCAGGGAAAGAGCTCATCACTGGGCGTGGGCAGAGGTAGAGCTGCAATGCGAGGAAGAGTAAGTTCTCTCTCTCTCTCTCTCTCTCTCTCTCTCTACAAGCTACTTTGATAATATGATGTAACGCTTGGAAGTTTGATTAAAGCATTGTTTTATACCTTAATACTTGTTTCTTCTATGTCATTACTAATTGTTGGATCTTTGAATCGCTGTGATATTGTCATAAAGGGTCCGGCTGCTGGGGGGCGTGGAACTGGAGGAAGAGGAGCAGTACCACCTGTGAGAAGATGATTAAATTTGCGATCAAGATATAAGCTTCGACTCTGAGACAAAGCCGGCCTTCTCTTGCGTCTGTTCTTTATTGCTTTAAGGTTCACTGTAAAACCAATGTCTTCTCTAACAATGGAGGCAAAAAAGAGAGAGATATGTATGTCCTGATTCACTCTAGTTTTTCACTTTTTCTGTATTTTTGGGGTGCGAATTTGTTTTAACATTGACAAGTTTTTGTTATATTGTTCTCGCGCATTCTCAATTTTCTGGCAGTAGATTAAACACATGGTTTCCAAAATGGTCATCCTGAGACGAAACTCGGTTTAGTTGAAAGAAGATAATGCACACAAGAAGCAGAGAGATGCTTTGGAATACATTTGGATGGCTATTTGAGAAAATAATATTTTTTGAAGAGAACATTTTTTGTTTACGGCGTTTTGCCAATTTACCCAGCAAAGACATTCAAACTATGATTTTCCCGACAACAATCCATACAAAGAACCACAAACACTTGCATAATATTTGATTTAGAAGTCAGGAGGTTCCTGAGTGACCAATTAACCATAGAAAATAGTGTTTTACAACAATTCTATACATGTAGTTATAATGGGGACTGCTTAACAAGTTGAATGTATAATTCAAAACTCGAATACTATGTTTACGCATAATGACATCAAAAGAAAAAGTTGTATCTTTTTATTCCCTCTCAAGTGGAGAAAGATCTTAAGACCCCTAGAAGAGAAGAAGAACCGAACAAACAATTGTACATGTCCCATTTGGGCAACTTCAGTTGCTCTCTATCTCTCTCTCTCTCTTCTTTCAAACTCTTTTTGTTTCCAAAAAACTCGAGTTGAGTCATATTTGATTCTGTCTCATCCGATCTTATTATAGTTTTTCTTCCATTAAAGCAGAAACCCAGCTGGTTCAGTTCTTGCAGCATAAGAGAACTTCGATGTGTTGTACTTCCTGTGAACTCCTGTCAGCTTCCCTGTTCCTGCCTTGTGATGGAAAGCAACCATCTTTCTTGCGCATTCCCTGATAAAAAAGAAAAATTCAGAATTACAATCTCTCTTATAGGCTTTCCAGCGAAAGTTCACAGTATATGTTTGTGACTTGTGATTCTTACAGTAGCTGTTCTTCCTTGTAGCCTGTGTGAAACTCACAGGTTTTGCTCCATTCCTCAAATCCATTAAGTGCACACTGAGCAGTGTAGACTGCTGAGGCTGCTAGCTTGGACGGAGGATACTCCAACATCTCGTACTCCACGAGGCAAAGATCGATGATAAAAAATGACAAAACCTCAAGCTGAAACCACAATTGCATATCAAACAACTTTAGATTGATATAAAGGCATAATGGTTTCCTCACAGAAAGATTCAAACTTTTCTATTAAAGAGACAGACATTACAAACCTTTTTGTCACATTGGGCAGCTTTGAGAAACCGTTTCATGAACACATATGGAGTTGGCAAAGAGAAATTGAACTGCAAGGTGTTGGCCATTAGCTTCTCCTGCAATACAAGCCAAAAAAAAAAAAATGTCAACTGAAACTGAAAGTCACCATATCTTAGATTAGCGATCAAGAAGAGAATGATATTCACCATATCTAGCACTTCTCTTCTAGTGTAGGCTTTGTCAGAGATCAAGATGAGATCATCTACTACTGGAACTGAGACTTCTTCGTACTTGCAAGCTAGCAACAAAGCAGTGACACCAACAAGCTGAAGCTTTTTCCTCACAATTTGATGAATCGCAAGGAATCTATCGATGACACTGATTGTGAGATAAAGGGTTTCCTCCATCAGTTCGAACTTGTAGTGCACCTGCTCAACAAAATTTCAAAGTAAACCTATCATCACTAACATTGAAAATACAACAACAATACCAATGAAACTAAAAATGCTATTTGGTCTGGAACTGTCTACCTCAATCAACCAGTCAATGAGGATTCCTCTCATCCTCTCATTAAGATCTTTCTGATTCTCCATATAGTTAGGAGCCACGCAACTATGTTCCTGCAGAATCATAAGACTGGATCAAACATAAATTCAGGATCCAGAAACTCTAAGCCCGTTCAGATAAAGAACAGCAACACAAGAAACCAGAACATCAAATACACAACAATATGACTTGTCCAACCAAACCAGAGACGATAGAGGACATAAAAATTTCATCATGTCACCTCAATTTTCTTGTAGAAGTCGTATATATCTTCGATATATTCAACTACGGCCAAAGGATTCTTCTCATCGCAAGCGTCAATGTTGATCACTTGCTGTTCTTTTTCCTCTGCATCTTCCATTTCAGTCTCTTCCTCCTTTGGAAGAAAACAAGCAGTGTGAGTGACAAGCTTCCGTAAAACATAAACGGTCAAGAGCTTAAGATAATCTACTTACCATCTTGTCAATCTCCTCCATCATCGCTTCGGTGTGTTGTACAAACATTGGCTCATTAAAGTTGTCTCCTTCTTCTTCCTTATCACTATCATCCCCATCGATGGCAATCTTCTCTGCTTCTTCGCTTGGAACCGAGTCTGATTTCTTAGTTTCCTAACATCACAAGAGAACATAACAGATGAAAATGAAAAATCCGGTCTATGTCATTGTTATAACTGAAACCCAAATTGAATAGTGTCACTGTAGAGTACCTCGTCCCAGATTTGAGGCTTATTCTCAGCTAATTGAGCAGAAAGCTTCCTAAACCAACAGAGAGTAGTAAAAGATCGTTAATTGACTCATGAATCAGACAATGTGAGATACTGAAAGTAGACAAGAGTGCAGATCTAAATTCACCTAGTGATTGGCCGATGCACAGGTGGCTTGTTACAGATGGCATTCCTTCTGCAAAATCACAGAAGAAAAAAGGTTTCTTTAAGAATCTAATTCAAAGGGAGACAAAAAAAAAATCCAATCTTGAATCTGAGGATTCATTACAGTGAACACTTACTCGGAAAGTGATCTCTTGCTGTTGACAGGATAAGGGTATGACGGAGGTTCAACGATGTTCTTGTTAATGGTGCTTAGTGCCCTTCTGGTCGGTCCTGTATTCGCCGCCGGCATGATCTTCCCTCCTCCGCCTGCACAATGTAAAAAAAGAAAACCCTTTTCAATTCGAAATCAATTTGGGCAAACAAGTAAAAGTAAAGATCAACGATCAACAGAAGGATTTGATTTGAAGAAGAAACTGTTCGATTAGGGTACCTTGGAGATTCATTGATCCAACCAATCCAAGGCTGTTTTCATCTGATTTACCCATTTCTCTTCGTTATCTGCGGAGGTTTTTTTAATTGGAGTATTAAATCTCTACAAATCAAATTCAAAATCCAAACATACCCAACATAAAAGCAGGGTTTTTCTTTTAAATTTTTTTAAAAAAATCAGTCTTTGACAGTTGACGATCAAACCCTTCAGATCCGGTTTACTAATCACAAAAGACCCTAATCAAGAACAAGACCGAATCCAAATTACCCAGATGACGAAACCCGTAAGAAACAAAAATACACCTTCCGGCGTCAATTCAAAGAAACCACCGCGAAATTAAGTCAACGCGTGATCGCAAAATCAAACCGCACAAACTCTTCCAGCCCAGAGAGTCTCTTAAACCCAGAGAGTCTTTCCTTTGGGTCCACGTTGATCAAACAAAGGAGAGAAAGAGAGATCCTTTGACAAAAACCCAGAACAAATATCCTTCTCTTTCTCTCCAATGGCTGGTTGAAGATTCCTCTGTCTATCTCAGTTACTCTCTCTTTCAATTTAAGAGCAAAGAAAGAAGAGGATGAAATAGGAATAAAAAAAAGTAATAGACAGATTTGAAGACGAGTACTATTTTCTTTGAAATAAACGGCTAGTTAATCTCAACCGTCTAATAAAAATTGTATTTTTTTCTCTGAATCTTAATTCAATGGCTATTATTTGGTTGTATCAAGTGTACTTTTTCAAATTGTTTGTGTTCTGTATTTTCTCTATTGGGAAAAACATCTACAATTTTAGAATTATTCAATGTGATATATATATTTCTATAAATTGCAAAATTAGTATATTGTTATATTTCATAATTAATATCCGCCAAATAAATTTTGGACCCTTTAATTATTTAAAATTCTGTTTTTTTTTCCCCCAAAAGTTATGCGGTGAGCGTGATTTAAAATTCTGTTTAATTTGAAATTTGCCAAACAATTTTATAATCTTCAGATAATCCATATTTTTAAATGGACAGAACTTTGAAACCGTCGAGTTTGAATCTCTTTTCCCATTGTTTTATGATTTTGATTTGTCGGTTATTGGAAAAATTTATATATAAAATTTAAGTTTATGTTACAGATCAGAATTCATTTGGTGGCTAATTTTTAAATCAGTGTTTACTAAACTGAACAAAAATAAGTGGTTTTTCTCAATTTTAAATTTGGAATCAGTTTAGATTAATTATCAAATTTATTGTGGTTTTCGATTAATATAGTTGGAACGGAAAACAATCATCATATCGTGTATGACATGATATAATCACCTGTTTCTACTGATACATTCTTAAACTGGAGCCAGGTTCAAAGGCTCAGTAGTATGAAGTAATTCGCTAATTACTTATGATGCATCTTTGTAAAATGCAGTAGTCTTTCTCTCCTAGAACTCTGAAAACATCTTGTAATTGCCTTTTTGGTCGAGAATCGTCATGTTAATCGATTTTCGTTTTCAAGTTATGATTTCGTTAGAATGATGAGAATGCACATTTGTTTTTATAGACACACTCCAAATGGACTGTTTCTCATGGGTGGACGTGAATTCATAATTTTATCTGTTACCATGCCGTCAAATAATTCGTTTCGCGCGAAACTTGTATGTGCAGAGTTTTTAGTGGATATTTTTATAAATTACAAAATCAATAAATTTATTTTTCTTTCATATTTAAAACCCGCCAAAGGATTTTGGACCTTTTGATAATTTAAAATTCTGTTTCATTCGAAATCTACCAAGCAATTTCATAATTTTCAGATAATTCAGATTTTCTAAGCTGATAAAATTTTAAAAACTGTCGAGTTTGAATCTCTTCTTCTATTATTATTCGTCGATTTAATTGCGATTTTTGATGAAGTTTTGAATTCAATTTTGAATTTTTTTATTTAAGAAGCTTAAGTTTATGTTTCAAATCAAAATTCATTCAGCGACAAATTTTTAAATCTGTTTTTTCTAAATTGAACAATAATATTATGTAGGTTTTCTTGATTTGAAATTTGGTATGAGTTTAAATTGATTACTCCCTCTGTTTCATAATATAAGGAGTTTTAGAGTTTTTTTGTTTCAGTTTATAAGAGATTTTAGAGTTTTTATGCAAAATTAAATGTGTTTTTGTTACTTTGATTATTTATATTCTGCATATTATGTTTTTATTGGTTGAAATGTTTTAGAACTGATGAAAAAATATATTTTATTTCAAAAAAATAAAAAATAAATGACTTCTTAATATATGTGTAAAAAGATTAAATTCTCTATATTATGAAATAGAGGGAGTATAAAACTTAGTGTGGTTTTTTATTGATATAGTTGAGGGAAAACGGTCATTTTGGTGTCTGACATTAATCGGTTAAATATTTAATTTTGAACCTTAGGATGAAGGCCACGTACCCAAATCAAAATTTGCATTCTTCTTTGAAACTCAACTAAACGATTATCATTTGTTTTGGACATATGTGTACATTTTTCAAACAATTGTTATCTTTCTTTTTCTCTATATATTGGGAAAGACACCAATTTTAAAAAATTATGCTATGTAGTATATATACATTTCTTTTAAAACAAATTATAAAAAAAAAAAAAACTCAAAACGATTATGAAAGCTGTCACAGAACAAAAAAAGTTTTGAAATTGGTCTTCAGTGTCTTCTTTGACCAGAGACAGATTCGTCTATACTACTAAACTCTAGATAGTATTCCTTTTTTTGCTAAAACACACGTAATTTTAGATCTTGTGAAGTGTATCATCGAAGTAGTGGAGTAATTTTATTTGGGAATTAGATATATACACACGCTTTTAAACAATAATGGCATTGATTTACTGCATCTCTCGTCTACACTTCTGTGACTGTGACTACATTAGTACCACCACCGATCACATTTAAATCATTGGGTTTCTATCTCGGACCACAGTTATAACTTCTTGCTTCTATTTGTATTGACAATAAATAAATACATGATACGCTTTTTGACATTTAAAATAGCATGTATCTACTAGGTTGCTTCGTGTATATATTGTATGTATATGATGATCATAGTTTCTGAGCTTCCTCGTCCTCTAGCAGTTTCTTCTGTTCCACGTCTTCTTGTACAACTTTCGGTTTCTTCTTGCTTGTGGACTGCTGATACATGACTCCACCAAACATACATATCAAAAGCCCCAAAGTTCCAACGAAAGACGAGTGTTTATCCCATATAACCAAATTGATCACAACCGTTAAAAGTTTGTTCACTGTACCAAGAACCGTAAACCCGGTAGCCGAAATCCCCCGGCGACACGAGAAACCGAAGAAAGAGATAGCCAAACCGAACAAACAAGACAAACCCACAGGCAAAACCACAGACAAACTAAACCAATCAGGCTTATCAGCAACCTCATCTCTTAGTTTCCGAAACTCTCCCATAACAAACAACTCAAGAGGGAACAAGAGAAGAGCCTCGAGGTTATTGTAAAGCACAAGACCCCAAGTGTTTAACCCGATGGTCGTAACCACGTGCTTGATGTAGACAAAATCTATAGACATGCTCACGAGATACGCAACAGCCCAGCTATAAGCTGCGACTGTAAACTGATAATCAGTGAGAACATAAACCAAGCTTCCTCCAAGAATGGTAGCAAGAGAGATCCATGTTTTAAGCAACGGCCAAGGCTGTTTCAAGAAAAGCGTCTCTCCGACGGCGACGAAAACCGGAACAGCTGAACGGAAAACTATGAAAGTGTCGACATTAGAGTGGAGGAGAAGCTCGCTGTTGGTGAAAAGCGACAAGTAGAACATGATCGCTGCGGGAAGAAACCTCCACATGGTTGAGAGATTGAGAGGATCGTGGTCGATGAGGTTTAGCTGGGAACAGAGCAAGACACCGATTGTGCTTGTGAGGTATTGCAGAGCTGTTAGTGCGCCAGGGTAAGGGAACTTCATGATTGCCCATTTGTTGATGATTGAGAGAAGAGACGCTGAGAGGCAGTAACCTGTAGCTACACCATAGAGAGAGGCTTGTTGAAGCAAACCACTGCACCATGGTTTAGTGCCTTGAGTCTCTCCTAGGGTTCGCATTCGGTTACACATTCGATCGAACCGGAAATGCTTCCAACGTCGCGAGGACATTTAGCGATTCTAGAATCATTCGATGGAAAATTTAGTTGGGAAGCTGATGAGTGTTATTTCTTGAAGTGAAATGGGGATTAAATCGCTAGACATTGAAATGAAAGAGAGAAGCACGCGAAGAAGAGTGTCACGTTTCAGATATCTTTCGAGTTTTTAATTTTGGTTCGTCTTACTCTATATTTGATATATCTTTTGAGAGCCAACGATTTTAATCGATTTTATAGTTTTTTGCCTTTTTAGTTTCTTGTAATTAATTTTTTTTTGTTCTGTTCACAAGTTTACATCACCAACAAATGAATCTCTGGAATTTGTTTCTGAAATTACTCAGTTTTTCTTTTTTTGTTTTCTTCTCTCTTTTTTTCAGCCTTCTTACGATTCCATAGAAAGAAGAACAGAGCAATGTAACCTGCCGTGATCATCAACCAACAGTCTGATGAAGAAACTTCTTGTACTTCATATTGCTCCAAATATCAAATCTCTTTAGGACCTTGCAAGATTCGAAAACCTCGTCACAACCAGTCTCCTAGCTGTTACATGATGACATGGAAACGATTTCTCAAGATATTTCTCAACCATTTCTCACTGATAAGATACAAAATTTGTGGTTTTTGCTGTAATTTGAGCCTATCAATAAATTTCTGCTCTTTGATGATATTGAAACCTTCTCTGTGCTGATGTTGAAACCAAACAAAAATCTGTCATTTGAGTTCAAACATTTCAGCTCTCTGATGATTCATGTCACTCACTCCATAACCTTATTTCACTGATTTAGTTTGGTTGGTGCATGTGTGGACTCAAACTACTTGATTTGTTGAGAAATACTAATAAGATGGATTTCTCTCTTTTGTAAATGTAGGTATAAAGCATAGTTCCTTGGGATCTTTTTCTCCAGCTTGGGAGTCTCTACCTTTTATGATTTTGTGTTCCGATAATGGGGTCAAAATCATTCGGAAATATCTTAGAATTGGCCTGTTAATGATGGTGATTCAGATGACATCTCATTACATCTGTTCAAAGAGTCATTGCATTTGGTTTCCATGGCGAGAACCAAACATCAAATGCAATGACCCCTTTTTTTTGTTGACTGCAATTTTTCGTAATATATGGTGTTAACAATATATTACGAAATTCTTACAGTTCCATACGGAGTACATGTTAATGCTATTCATTATGCATATATGTATGCTAGCAACAAACAACCTGGATTCATGTCTACACGAGTTTTTCTGTTCTACATGCAACAAATGACAAAAAAAAAAAAAACAAAAACAAAAAAACAAATGACTTATATTGATATTAATTAGCTTTGGATTACAGTTCAATAAAGCAATAAACTCTTTGTATTAGGGAAGAGGGATGAGAAAGATTGATGAAGAAAATATTTCTCATAAAATTAAGAAATTGTCTAATATACAATATACAGCATGTCTCGTATACTTTTCACTCGAATGTAAACTAGTTATTCTCTGTTTTAATTTGCAAATTTATATTAAAAATGTTTGTATGTCTTTCAATATTTTCAAAATTTATTAAATACAATATATTTTATGTTTTTATGTAATATGTTTAAAATAATAAATTTTAGAAAATTTAATTTTTTTTTAAGAACCAAATTTAAAATTCTAGCAAAAAATTAATATACCATACAAAGTTGTTAACATAGATTTATGTGAAAATTATTACTAAACGATTGCTAACCAAATATAAGAGAAAAAAATATAAGATACTAGCAACGAAGATGGTTTAAGGGGGAGTTATTGGGAGTAGAATTTGTGGGGATTTTAAAGATTTTGAAAGTTAAGAGAATTGTTAAATTTATAAAGAGTTTTTTTTAGATTTAGAAAGAGTATATAAATTTAGAAAATCAATCAAAATATTTTATTGTAATAGACTTTGAGAATCTAAGGGTTCTATGTAGTATTTAAAAGTTTTATTTCATCTTTTAATAACAAAGATTTAGTGAATTCATAGAATCATTAAACTTGTAAACTTTTTGAATAACAATAGATTTTGTATGGATTTATGGATTTTAAAAATCATCAAACCAATAACAATTGATTTTAATAAGAATATCAAAATACATTAACCAATAACAATGAATTTTGAAAATTTTAACAATCAACACAAATTCTACTCTAAAAGAAATCAGTTCTCTTGATCAATTTGTCATCAGTATTGCAAATTTGCAACTCGGCCCAAATATTATAGTCAGATTAGAGCCCATCTTAGAGGTTATAAGGCTTATGCCCCAAAAAAGTAGTGGACTTCTGAGATTTGATAACTTCGTAATACAAGGTCAATAGTTCTAATGGAATTACATTATGATTAATAATTTGATTGATATAGTTGAATTATAACTAAAAAAAAACTTTAAACCCATAGCGATGTAAACTCTTCAAACTTTAAACTTCCTTACTTGGTCCCTTAAACATTCTTAGGAAGATCTTTAAAAACTATCAAAAACTAAATTCAAGCAAGTAAAAACTTGCTAAGTCTCATATATATACTACAGAATATCATTAGTAGATTTATAAAAGTAAATCTATACTAACATTGTCATAAATATATGTATATTTCGTAATCATCAAATAGCCCAAAAAAAAAGAAATTAAAGTAAACCGAAAGAAATCATAATACAAGATCAAATTTTATATAAGTCCCTATCTGAGTAGAAACGGATTACCAAAAGATTCGATTGCCAAAGTACTTTCTTTTTCTTTTTGATTTTTCAACATCATTGACAAAACTCAAAAACCCACCAAAAAAAAGAGAGGATAAGATGTAATCCTGTTTTTTGTCGTGTTGATCCACAGAAACGCATTTTCATTCGTTGAGTACACGAAAAAGTAATACGTAATAGTAATATTTGGTACGTGGCAACTTATAAGTGGATCCCAGTTGCCCTCATATATGATTTAGTATTAGTATTAGCCTGTTAGCTGCCTACATAATTGTCAGCATTAGTTATCCATTTACTTTCTAATTTTACAAATGGACAATTGAAATTTACAGTGTATACCGTATACTTTTATTTCGTAAGATAATTTCTACAACATTATCTGACTACAACGTACACTGATCAATTAATTAATTACATAGATTAGTACTCCGCACGTGACCATGACTCTGGAATTAAATTTGGAATCGAATCGGAGTTGGATTGGGATATGCTTATATGGCACGTGGTCGAGTGGGAAGGCACGCCGCACGTGACTCATGGCTCTTCTCCCTATGACTCGTGGATTCATTGTTTTGATCAAGTATATATTATAGTAGTCTAGTAGTATGATTTAATTACCTCAAACATCTTACAAATCAAGTACACACTATATAGTATATACCTTACCAAACACAATTTTGAATTTGAATCCAATAACGAAGAAATAACATATCTTAACCAACGATAAAAACACACTCGACTATATGAATAAAATGTATCACATATATTTAAATTCAAGTTATATCCCGTTACTATTGCATATCTTTTTTTTATAAACTTTGAAAATTCCAGTTTTTTTATCCATAATCTCTTTCGGCGTCCGAGACCAGCCGTTGATAATACCGTAATTTCCTCTCCCAAATGAAATTAAACCAGTGACTTTGAATAATCTAAACTACTAGTCTACTACTAGATCACCATCCAGTTGGTACTTAATACGGTATATCGCTAGTGTTCAGAACAAAATATATTCGAAACTATTAGTTATATGGGAAAACAAATAAAAATACATGAGTAAACCGGATAAGCTATCATCAGTCTATAGATGTTGATTGTCTTCTAATGATTGCAATTTTCTGAGAATCGGATGCGGTAGTTTCACCTAGTTGTAATAAATATCAAACTAAGTAACAAGAGCAACTTGTTCACGCTAGAGGGACCCAAGTGCAAGCTCCTCAATCAAAATATGGATCGAGTCAGCATCGAAGAAGTAACGTGCTAATAATCGCCACATGCTCCCAAAACATAGACTTCTCACCATACCCAGTTACCCACTCAATAATGTCATTTAGCTTTTTTTTTTGTAGTTTTTATAAATTAAAAGTTTTGAATTTTCAACCCATAAATATAGAGTCATGATCATCTATTAAAAAAATACTAATGCATAATATTTATTTAAAATAAATATTGCTATTTATTTCTGTATAAATGCCGTACGCAAACTCAAATCTGATGAGATTAAAATAATATAAACGGTTGAGCTAATTAATTCCACCTATAATTCATTTAAGCTCAATAAAACTCGAAAATTGTTTCTATTCTTTCGTATATATTGTTTTCATGTTAAATACTTTTATGTTACCTATTCATATTTGTTGTAAAACAAACATCTGAGGAGAATAAAGTTGATAAGTTTGAAAACAAAACAAAAATCCTAGTTTTGGTCGACCACCGAAACATCATAAAAATGTTTGGAAAAAAGATAGTTATTGCAAAGAAACCTCAATCTACATTATCTGACTTGTGTCTGACACGAGTTTTGTCTTTTGATATGATAAGATCAAACATGTGAGTATGTGACGAAATGTATCATGCGACTTTACTATAGATAAACCGAGCTAGATAATAGAAAGAAAAAAATGTTTGGTAATCAAACGGAGTAAATAGTTTTGTCGTATGACATGGAAGTAAAATTTAAAATCGAATCGAAAACAAAAACATGTAACATGCTGTTCTTTCTTCTACAAGAAAAACCATGTATTCACATATTATAAATGACGATATATCGTAAATCTATAACTTCATCTATAGTGACAATTTGTTACAAGTGATATAAGAAATCATGGATTTTATCCCAAAAAAGATATAAGAAATCATGGTGTAAATTCTTTTATTAATAACACGCTAAAAAGTTTCGATAAATTTTATATCTATAATTATTTTAAAATTACATTCTTTGAAATTTGAATTTCAACTTTCAAGCATATATATTGTAAAAAATATTAAATAGACGTTTTATCACGTATTAAATCAAGCTATAATCAGACGATCACTTCAATAATTTCACTCGACAAGGAACGTGAGTTTTTTTTTAATATAAAGTATTACATCTAATTTCTCCTTTTTATATTTAGGTTATATATATATAAATAGTTTTATATTGTCACAATAATTGATTCCGAACGATATTATTATTTTTCTCTCGGGCAATACTGACTTGTCGGGATCATATATTATTAATTTATTATTTCTCACCGAATGATTTTTTTCTTTGGGCTGGAGCCAAAAACGGAAAAATAAATATCTAAGGGGCCATTGAAGACAAATAAAAAAAGTGGGGGCATTATTGTTATCGCGAAAGAAAAGTAAACACAATGGCCCATTTTTACTGTATCGATAAATTGATATTAAAAGGACAAAAGTACCCCTCCACTTGGGGCCGTCCCGTCACTATGCGTAGCACACGCTATTCACTATATATACATTTACACAGAGGTTCTCAACACTCTCACTAAAGCAAAACCTCAAATCATTGTTGAGGATCATCAAGCTTCTTTCATCATCATGGATCCTTACAAGGTATCTTCATGTTCTTCTTACCTTTTCCTTTTTCTGTTCGTGTGTTTGTTCAGTCGACCATCTATGCTCGTTTATACTGCTTTTTAATGAGAGAGACAGAGAGTTAAAATAGATTGATGGATGCTATTAAATCTTAGTGTTACTATCATTTTTAGTTAGTTTTTTTTTTTTTTTGCCTAAACTCTATGATCCCTTGAGTTTATAAGTTGGTGATGTTGATTTTCCTTTTTGGCTGACTATCTTTAAAACGTCGCTCTGATCTATAAACCACTGCATGCGAAATAAAACTCACATGTGGTTTGGTTGTTTTTTTCCTCAGATTATAAATGGCTTTATTGTTTGTGTTATTTCATTAAACACATGTGTTCTAAAAAAAAGGTGTTTAATCGGTTGTTTTGACGTCCGATCGACCGTATATTATTTAAGTGAGTTTAGCCAAATCAGATTCAAAAAACTTCTCAATTAGGCTATTTCTAAGATCTACGTACACCGCTAATGAATCAATATCTACACGTTTGATTAATCAAATCTAAACATATAGGCCAATTTAAAATAAAAATAAAAAATCTAAACATATGATTTATCATTTTGAAACATTATATTTTATCATTGGTCCAAAAAAAAACATTAGATTTTATAGGATGTTCCGAAGGGAAACGTGTTTATAGATCCATAAAAAAGGCTTGAATATACGAAAGTCTCTAAAGCGAAGCAATAATCGAATAAATATTTGATCCGTCAGACACGTTAATTACTGTTGTTGTCACCAAATATAACCCGTCTTTGAGAAATCGGGTTCCGTTTTATTTTCCGGGTCGCATCATAAAATTTGTAATTGTTAATGGAAACGGATAATTAGAGTTTTCGCGGATCTATATAGTAATAGTAAATTCTGTGGAGTGTTTTTGTCGAACCCATTTGATTGTTGATATACCAATTGTTTTGCCTGGGATATTTCTTGATAATCGATCGTGTAATGGTGGTTGCAGTATCGTCCTTCGAGCGCGTACAACGCTCCATTCTACACCACAAACGGTGGTACTCCAGTCTCCAACAACACCTCTTCCCTCACCATCGGAGAAAGAGGTATTAATCTCTTCTTCTTGATCGACTCTAAAGAGACAAAACTGAGAGAAATAGTCTATAGCTAGGATCTTGTTAATGGAATTGTGATGGTTTCTTAAAAACGTTTTGTTACTTTGTTCTTCTGTTTAGGTCCTGTTCTTCTTGAGGACTACCATCTGATCGAGAAGGTTGCCAACTTCACCAGAGAGAGGATCCCTGAGAGAGTGGTTCACGCCAGAGGAATCAGTGCCAAAGGTTTCTTTGAGGTCACCCATGACATTTCAAACCTCACTTGTGCTGATTTTCTCAGAGCCCCTGGTGTTCAAACTCCGGTCATTGTCCGTTTCTCCACCGTCGTTCACGAGCGTGCTAGCCCTGAAACCATGAGGGACATCCGCGGTTTCGCCGTTAAGTTTTACACCAGAGAGGTAAAGATTCTCATTTTCATTTTTTTTTTTAATTATACTCTTTCTTACGTCTCAAAAAACCCTTTCTTGCGTCTCAAGAAATTAGTACTGATCTTTGTTTCTTGCTGCTCAGGGTAACTTTGATCTTGTTGGGAACAACACCCCGGTGTTCTTCATCCGTGACGGGATTCAGTTCCCGGACGTTGTCCACGCCCTGAAACCGAACCCGAAAACAAACATCCAAGAGTACTGGAGGATTCTTGACTACATGTCTCACTTGCCGGAGAGCTTGCTCACATGGTGCTGGATGTTTGATGATGTTGGTATCCCACAAGACTACAGGCACATGGAAGGTTTCGGTGTTCACACCTACACTCTAGTCTCCAAATCTGGAAAAGTTCTCTTCGTCAAGTTCCATTGGAAACCAACTTGTGGGATCAAGAATCTCACCGATGAAGAAGCCAAGGTGGTTGGAGGAGCCAATCACAGCCACGCAACTAAAGATCTCCATGATGCCATTTCATCTGGTAACTACCCTGAGTGGAAGCTTTTCATCCAGACGATGGATCCTGCTGATGAGGATAAGTTTGATTTCGACCCGCTTGATGTGACCAAGATCTGGCCTGAGGATATCTTGCCGTTGCAGCCAGTTGGTCGCTTGGTTCTGAACAGGACCATTGACAACTTCTTCAATGAAACTGAGCAGCTCGCTTTCAACCCTGGTCTTGTTGTTCCTGGGATCTATTACTCGGACGACAAGCTGCTCCAGTGTAGGATCTTTGCCTATGGTGACACTCAGAGGCATCGTCTTGGACCTAATTACCTGCAGCTACCGGTCAATGCTCCAAAATGTGCTCACCACAACAATCACCATGAAGGTTTCATGAACTTCATGCACAGAGATGAGGAGGTAAGTCTTAAGTACCACTTCTTGCGACTACAATTCTTTGGTCTTTTGACTTGATTACGAAGTCTTTAACTGGTGTGTTTTGTTTTACGTACAGATCAACTACTATCCCTCAAAGTTTGATCCCGTCCGTTGCGCTGAGAAAGCTCCTATCCCTAACAAATCCTACACTGGAATCCGAACAAAGGTCTGATTCTCGCCATAACTTAATCTTCAAAACGTTTATCTCAAATGATTTGTATTGCCTTGCTAAAAAAACCTTGAAATTGGTAATGTTACGTTGCAGTGCGTCATCAAGAAGGAGAACAACTTCAAGCAGCCTGGAGACAGATACAGATCCTGGGCACCAGACAGGTAAAGAACAACTCATATATAACTCTCTTACATCTCTCTCTCACAGAAATTCATTAGACAAAGCTTAGTTTCTAATTTTTTTTTTTATGTTTACTTATGGTCACACAGGCAAGACCGTTTTATTAAGAGGTGGGTTGAGATTCTGTCGGAGCCACGTCTCACTCACGAAATCCGGAGCATCTGGATCTCTTACTGGTCTCAGGTCAGAACAAAATACAAACTCACTAATATCTCTGCTTCTTCTTTTCTAACATTTTCAGCAAACTCAACGTCGTTCTTAAACTGTCTCTCTCTCTCTCAGGCTGATCGATCTCTGGGACAGAAACTTGCAAGCCGTCTCAACGTGAGGCCAAGCATCTAGAGGCAATGCAACTGCTTGTCTACGGAAAGGTACAATCGTGAAACTCTCATCGATCCATCATCGCTTGGTCGTTATAATTAAGTCCCTCAAAAGATATTATTCCCTTGTGTTGTTTGTTTCGTTGTCTGTGTAATAATTCATAATAATGCTTTTTAATTTCGTAAACCGATATGTTTCCTTGGTTTTACTGTCACTGTCTTTTGTAATCTCTGCTACAATAAAATCAATGTTGTTTCTTAAAGGTCTAAAAGACCATTCGACGTGTCTTATTTATCTTAAGGATAAGGATTATTGTGAAATGAAATCAACAACACTTGTCTATTTATGGTATAATAATAGTAGTATCCCAGAGAAAGCAAAGACGATATCATCCACACGTCAATTAATTCGAGAATTAATCTAAAGCACGAGCTTATCTCATTTTTTTATTGTTTCGGGAGAGATTATCTCATTTTCTTCTTGGATTGAGCTAAAATAGACATTGATCTTTGCTCGCTATAAAACACGAGTCACACTGTAACGGTAGGGACACACGCCGATTCGCGTAAAAAAAACACGGTCTCTCTCACCTAAATCGCAAGTTTAATTTTGATCAAATTTGTTCTTCGTCATGGATCCTACCAAGGTATCGATTCTCTTTGGATCCTTTCGTAATCTGTAAATTTGTCTTACTCGATTCTGGATAAGAGTCCGTTTCGTCTCAATTTGGTTTTGATTTGATTATTCAAAGTATGATTCTGGTTCGTTGACGAGTTTTCGTTGTGCGAGTGGATCTTGTGAGAATGAATAGTCAGAAATTTGATACGCGATTCGCTTTCTCCGTAAATTGATGGTCCAAAATTGGGTTGGAGCGTTGCGGTGGTTGTTTTCGTGGGGGGTCTTTAAAATCGATTTCTTTATTATTTATGCACACATCAGGTTTGGGTTTGTTGAGGTATATATAAAAAAAAATTGCTTGTGTTTATGATTCTAGATGCTGACGTTGATCAGTCAGTTTTTTGTTGTTGTAGATGATCATGTTCTAAGGTTTCTCTACGCTGTGTTTTGGTACTGAATGTCATTGCAGCTCAAATAATTGTTCTGCTTAATTGATCAATATATTATACACTTTGCGGTACTGTCCTGTTGTCAAGTATCATCATCGTCATTTGTCAAAGACATGTACTAAAAGGAGTTTGTTTGGGAGCAGGTGATTCCTTCAAGTGCTCACGATTCGGCATTTTTCACTACAAACTCGGGAGCTCCGGTCTTTAACAACAACGCTTCTTTGACTGTTGGAACCAGAGGTGCGTCTCTATTGCAAGAATTGCATTTAACGTTAAGATGATAATAGCTTTGGTTTTTTGGAACTTGTTTGATGTGAATTAGCTTTGCTCCTTGAGTTGTATATGCCAAATCTGATATAGTTCTTCATGTTCATCATTTGTGAAGCGATGTTTTTTTTTTTTTTAAATACTATTTGGCAGGTCCTGTCCTTCTTGAGGACTACCATCTGATCGAGAAGATCGCCAACTTCGACAGGGAGCGGATCCCTGAGAGGGTGGTTCACGCCAGGGGAGCCAGTGCAAAGGGTTTCTTTGAAGTCACTCATGACATTACTCACCTTTCTTGTGCTGATTTCCTCCGAGGACCTGGTGTTCAGACTCCTGTCATCGTCCGTTTCTCAACTGTCATCCACGAGCGTGGCAGCCCCGAGACTCTCAGAGACCCTCGTGGCTTTGCTGTCAAGTTCTACACCAGAGAGGTTGCCTTTTGCTTCTCATTCTCTCTCTGTTTTTATGGACTCGGTATCGCTGTGTTACTGATTCCTGTTACCGTCTAACTCAGGGGAACTTTGATCTCGTCGGGAACAACTTCCCAGTCTTCTTCGTCCGTGACGGAATGAAATTCCCTGACATGGTCCATGCCCTGAAACCCAACCCCAAATCCCACATTCAGGAGAACTGGAGGATAATGGACTTCTTCTCCCACCACCCGGAGAGTTTGCACATGTTCACCTTCCTCTTTGACGATCTCGGCATCCCACAGGACTACAGGCACATGGACGGCTTTGGGGTCAACACTTACGTGATGATCAGCAAAGCCGGGAAAGCTCACTACGTGAAGTTCCACTGGAAACCCACTTGTGGGGTTAAAGTCCTCTTGGATGAGGAAGCTATCAAAGTTGGAGGATCCAACCACAGCCACGCCACTAAGGATCTCTACGACTCCATCGCAGCTGGGAGCTTTCCAGAGTGGAGCCTCTTCGTCCAAGTGATCGATCCTGCCGATGAAGACAAGTTCGAGTTCGATCCCCTTGATGTCACGAAGGTCTGGCCTGAAGATATCTTGCCTCTGCAACCTGTTGGCCGCTTGGTCTTGAACAAGAACATCGACAACTTCTTCAACGAGAATGAGCAGATTGCTTTCTGCCCTGCTATTGTGGTTCCGGGCGTCCACTACTCAGACGATAAGCTGCTCCAGAGCAGGATCTTCTCCTATGCTGATAGTCAGAGACACCGTCTTGGACCAAACTACCTCCAGCTTCCGGTCAATGCTCCGAAATCTGCTCACCACAACAATCACCATGACGGTGCTATGAACTTCATGCACAGAGATGAGGAGGTCAATTACTTCCCTTCAAGAATGGATCCGGTTCGCCATGCAGAGAAATACCCTACGCATCCTCTTCCCTGCTCTGGAAATCGTGAGAAGGTCATATTCCTTTCTCCATACCTTTAAAACTTATCACAAATATTCCAACATTGTGAAATTTCATTTTTGTTTTCTTTATTTCACAGTGCATGATTGAGAAGGAAAACAACTTCCAGCAGCCAGGGGAGAGATTCCGCTCTTGGGATGCAGACAGGTAAACACATACCAAAACCTCTTTTTTTGCAAAACTCACACATGAATGACCACATCATAATTCATAACCTTAATTTGATCCTTTTTTTTGTCCGGTACCAAAAGGCAAGAGCGGTTCGTGCAGCGTTTTGTTGAAGCGCTCGCGGAGCCTCGTGTGACGCACGAAATCCGCAGCATTTGGATCTCTTACTGGACTCAGGCAGACAAATCACTGGGACAGAAGCTAGCCACACGTCTTAACGTGAAGCCAAACTTCTGAAATGTTTTTACCATCTCTGAAGACTTAAGTAATTCCTTTAAAGTTGGATTTTACGTAGTTTCTTTGGTAATATAGTAAATTAAAATAATCAGTGACAAACTGACAATGTAACGCTTGAACAAAGTTACTACTTACTAGTTCCCGTTTGTAATCTTTCTTGACGAATATTTTTCAAAGGCAGCTAATAAAAAAGCTACTATTATAGCTTAACAAGACCCATTATTGGTTTTCTATTTTTCTCCCGAAATATAGTGTGCTTAGCTTACTTTATTCTTCCTGATTTGCATTTATGACGTGAGCTTTTGGTTGGAATTTTATTGTGGTCTCCAATGTCAGACGCACGATCGTGATAGAAAGTGTGTGTGTTTTTGTTCCTGTTGATAAATTGGTATAGACATCACGTCAGACCTTTTAATTGGTCATTTGTTATGATGCAAGCTCGCTTATATTAAGTATTATAATTTTTATGTAAGTGGAGGTGGAGTATTTCGTTGATTATTCCGCTGCTAGTGGAAATGAAAAAGAATGATGAAAGCAGACAGTTTTAATCTTTTTTTAGTACTCCTCGTTCTTAACTTTAACTAGCTGAGACAGTCTGACTAATCTGATGGATCGGCCAGTAGTTTCATTTTCTAAAAGAGAACCTCGTCGCAAATCAGAGATTAGGCACATGGAGGCACATAAAACCTTAAATCTTAATCATCAATATCATTTTAATAGTGTATAATCTGATCTCTTTGAAATATTGAACATAGACGTATAATTTTGTAGTTTATTATTTGTTGAGAAAAGAAGACTGGGTTCTTTCGAACATTTTGTTCTTCTTCTGGTTATAAGATATACGGAGAATTTGTAACAAAAAGTTTCTAGCAAGGTTCAAACGAAAAAACAAAGAGCAAAAAAATTATAGGCCTTAAATCCATAATCTCTTCAGGTTGAGACCACAACATGTTAAATCAGGCTTTTCTTTGTTGTACGTATTCGAACTCGTCATCTTTCGAGTAAGCAACATCAGCTACAAACACCGGTTAATTAGTACATGTCGTTCAAGTGTTACCAGTTTATATGTCCGAGTGAGATATAGTATATGCGTGGACTGGACTACGATGTAACCGGTTAAACTGTATCCTTGTATAGTGATCCATCTTTATATTTTTCTATATAGTAAACACTATTCGTGTTTAAAAATAAAGTTTCTAGTTTCACAAAAAGAAAGAAGGATAAACAAGATGTAAGTTGTACTGTAGTTTACTAGTTTTAGAACGATGTTGCGCTTCTTAAGTGGTTGTTTAATCAAGTATCCAATGAAATGGTATTGTGAATTGTGTTTGCCAGTGGTCAAAAATTTTATATGTTTAAACTTCAGAACTTTGCAGTTTAACGGAAGAAACAAAAAAGTTTAACGTGTTTTGGTTGTCGTTAACAAGATCTCGGATCCATGTTAGGGGAAGTCAATTTCTTGGTGACGAAATCAAGAAGACTTTGCTTTGATTGCATGTGACGGAACTTGTACATTAATAACTATACAAAACGATAAAATGTATATTATGTAAATATCTATGTTTTTGAGGTGTATAATGCAAGAGTATCGTGGGCCTTGGTCTAGTCTACCAACCACCAACCAATGTACTCAGCATAAATAGTCCCCCGTACCAAAAAAAAAAAGAAGTATAAAGGTTTTCTGTACCTAACCAAGACGTGCAAAAAATTATCACAACTATTTGACGTGGGAGTTAATGATTCGGCCAACCTTATAATAACTCGTCGCGTTACGTTTTTCTTTGCACTTATTTGACTCATTTTTTGTATAATTATTGTCTGAAAAAATTTAATCATTTTTTTATACGATTTAGTACCCTATGAGAAGAGATTCTATTCGCCCGGTTTACAATAAAAAATTGTGTAATCAAATTATCAGAATCTTCTTTTGTATCATATAATCAGAAAAGTTTGTTTTCCAGTTTTCCTAATTTCCCTGCAATTATATAATACTGTGTAGAATTATTTTCATTCAGATTATTTGGCTGTTTTTTTTCTTTCTTTTGTTAACTTATTAGCTATTTTATACAATACACTATGAACTGATTATTGGCTGTTTATGCAATAAAACATATACGGTTTAGAGTAGTTGAAGATTCCAATTTATCAATGGACTCAAATCTCCACAGCTTAAACCAAGTAAGACTGGATATGGCCATAATTTTATTTTCGGCGGCTATGGTTAGGGATGGATGCAGGGTAGGTACTTGCAATATTTATTATATGTGGATGCGGAGCAGGTACTTGCAATATTTACTATATTTGCGACACGCCTTGCTCTTCTCGATTTTTCTTAAAACCGACCTGTGATCCGTCCCGCCCCGTACAAGTACTTGTACTTGCAAATACTTGGTAAAAAATTAAGTATTTGCAAATAACCCGCCCCGCCCCGCCCTTTTAGATTTGTTGTGTTATTGGACTATATTTGATGAGTTTAGAAAAAAATAAGGTTAAAAAATCTGAAAACAATTATTATGGGTTTGGATTTAATAAACATTTGGGTTATATATTTGAATTTTAAACAATATTAAACGGGACGGATCAAAACGGGGCAAATATCAACATAAAAATTACGACTTGATATTTGCCCCTTCAAATAATAACATTTTCCGACTTGTTATCCAACTTGTTCTAAACAGGTACTTGCCTTGACAAGGCGGGTACGGGGCGGATCACGGGTTTTGAGCAAGTAATGAGTACTTGTACCCAGACCTAGCTGTGGTCACTATTAAAGCTTAAGTATATTATATATTAGAGTTTTGTGAAAAAAAACCCTTCAACTAATTTTTTTGTAAGTCAATTACCTGAACTCCAAAGTCACCGGTTATATAGTCCCTGACTATATATGTCAATTTGCAAAAAAATAATAGTTCCCCGGTTTTCTTACAAAAAAATATTTTAAATTTTGGGACAAATATAGTCAAAAACTATATAGCTGGTGATTTTGAAATTCAGAGGATTGACTTACACGTAATATAATTAAAAGTTTAATTTGTAAAAAAATATTAGTTAGAAAGTTTTTTTTTTCACAAAACCCTATATATTATATATGGTGTCTCTTTTATTCATTAAAATAATTTAATATATAGATGAGCTATATCATGAAAGTTCCTAACCGCAAAAGAAATACAATTAGAATATTAAAATATATTTTCGCGGTGGCAGAAACCTAAATTCTGACCGGACACCACTAATCAACCTGATCGAAGATTCGAAATTCCATAGATACAAAGAAAAAACGGAGAGGAAGATAGTTTTAGGGTTGTCTCTGTCTATAGTTTCTTTACAACGAAGGAATATATATGTTGCGTATGGGAGGAGTGTTGCATTTTGTTTCTTCAAAACTAAAATATATAAAAACTCGCAACGCCCATATGAGTCACCTAACGAAAACTTTTGATGCTGGCGACTAATTATCATTCTCGAACAAATATCTTTCTTGATTCTTTTTTTAAAATCCAGTCAATTAGATAACTAAGTTGACCATATTGAAAACTAAAAGATGATCTTTATATCGTAAACACCTGTCCTATCTGAATAATTGTCTAATTTAAAATAGTCGAAATGTTAGTCATTAGCTTTATCCTTATGTAAGTATAAAAATTCAAAAATATATACTAATAATTATTTTTCCATTGGTAATATAAAATATCTAAAAAATCAGTATTGAAAATCTAATATAGAAGGTAAAAAAAAAAAACAGAAACAAATATCGCTAATATACTATATAATTTGGTAATCCAGTAATATTATATAGCTCCGACTAAAAAAACTATGTATAACTTCTTTTATAGTAGGATCCAAAATGAAAACATGTACAGTGTGAATTATGAAACACTGTACTATTATTGGCAAAAAGGAAGAAAATAATTATATTAAAATTAGAAGTGAGTAATATATGTGGAGTGTACTGTGTACCTAATTTGGGAGAGTATGTGAGACATATACAGTATAGCCCAAGTGGAGGAAAGCGAGTCATGCACCACGACAATTAGCTAATTTTATTCCCTAACTATTTGCAATTGAGAATTTTTATTCATCAACTATCACTTGCTCATTTTAATTCCTCAAATATGAGTTGACTGTACAAAATTATGATTAAAAAGTCAAACTTTCGAAAATAAACATACAATATTAAATAAAATAATAAATTCATCATAATTTTCATTGTTAAAACTAAAAAAATCAAAATAAAAATTTATGAATCTTTTTGATGATTTCTAATAAAATTCAAATAAAATTTTTGATAGATTATTTGACAAAAATATTAAATTAGGATCATATTTAATCTTCGTAATCCACTGATCCGTTCGTTTAATCAGTATANAAGTTATCTTAAATTATTTATTTAGAATTTTTTAAGATATACTGGTGAAAATCATGATGTATTTACAAATTTATTTAACGTTTTATGTTTATTATTCAAAGATTGGTTTTTATTTTTGAAAGTTTGACTTTTTAATTATAATTTTGCGCAGTCAACTCACATTTGAGGAATTAAAATGAGCAAGTGATAGTTGAGAAATAAAAATTCTCATTGCAAATAGTTGGGGAATAAAATGAGCTAATTCCCCATGCACCACTTGTTTTGTTTCGCCTTTTTTAGCTTACGCTAGTATTGGATAGAAATACTTACGTGTATATACGTTTTTTTATGTTGATAATTCATATGTATACGTATTCTTCTTGTCTTCTGGTAGCAAAAAAGGGTTTGAGTATTCTGTAGCAAAATAGGGTTTGATGTTTATAATTATATAGGCTCCGTAACATACATATGGAATGACATAATCATTAAGTGAATTATTTATAATTTCCTTGCATGGTGGAATTTCAATTTTGTTCCATATCTTTTTCTGACTCTGGTAATTACAACCGTATATATTGATGAAAAGTGAAGGCAGAAAAAGCTATACCTCTTCGTATTTATTATTTTTTCTGTTCTAAAATACAAGATGTTATATTTTTTTTTCTTATTCTAAAATATATAATATTTTAGAACTTTTTAAGGTACTATTGTTGTAAAAAAAAAAGGTACTATTGTTAATTAACGCTAACAAATTATAAATTTCAAAGAATTATTAATTAAAAGTAATTGAATTTAATAAATTTCTATTGGTTAATATTTTTTAAAAAGTGGTTTGTGTAAAAGATATATGCATTAATTGTTAAACACTAAATATATCTTAATTTATATAAAAAATCTAAAACATCATATATATATTGTGGAATAGAGGGAGTAGTCATTTTCACTTAGTGACATAGATATTGGCTTTGATTGGTAACCAAATACTAGGGCATTACAAAATATAATACTAAATGTGTAACCAATCACAAGAGTGTTACATTTGTGATATTACAAAAGATGATATTACAAAAAAATGAGCATTACATCAAAAAGTGGTAGTACAAATGCCAAAACTATGGTACAAGTGAAATGTTACTTTTATGTGTGTTCCAAAAAAAAAAAGTGATAGTACAACTTATTGTTTTTTATTTTACTACTTAATTTTGTAATAGTGTTAGGTAATTTTTTTGGTTTTAGCTAAAAAT
>OVBJ01000987.1:16000-36118 GCA_900406535.1 Noccaea bulbosa | reverse complement strand
TCCTTGATTGCTAGTCCTGTTTCAAACACACAAAAGAATGGTCATCAAGTAAACCTATACAGATATTTTGATATGTTTCTTTCAAAGCAGCATAAATTTTTTAACATACCGGGTGTATCAAGATAGTTTGAGCCAGGACTCTCAACTTGAACCCTGTATCTTTCTCAAGATCGGAGATTTCTTGAGCAATCATTTTCTCCTATAATTCTGAAAGACCAACAAAATCAAAATTTCATAGCATAAGTTTAAAATCTTGGAGAATCGCCAATTAGGAAAATTAATTAGGAAAATTGAAGATGTTCACCGGTGAGAAAAAGTGTGAGCGCTGCTGCAAAGGTAGCTCTGATGACGTGATCACTCAAGGCAAAGGCAAATGGCATGTCTGTTGAGACTCTAGTTTCGGATCCTTAACATGTCGTACTCTCCACTTCCCTGCATCGCGGCATAGCTTTTCCCAGTCCCCAATTTCGAATTATCTAAAAGCCCATTTCAGTTCCTAAAACAGAGTTAATCTCTAAAAAACTGTAGAGAATTGTGTTTTAGACGGGCTAGCCTTAGTTTGCGCAGAAGAATCCGCAATCGAAGCTAAACCCGAATCTGGCGGTGTTCCCTCCACGGAATCGGAGCAAAACAAAGCAAGTTAAGTAGTATTATTTAACTTGTTAACAAAGATTATATTGGCGGTGAAAACTGACCTTCACAGCAGAAGGATTGAAGTGAAGTTTCTTGACATTACGTATTCCCTTGATGAGATCCGTCACATCTTAGTACAACCCTCATTATTTGATTTCAGAGTCTGGGTAAACCGATTTGGATAGCACGGAGGAGCAGTTCGATGTAGAAGGTAAATTGGGAGCTGGTCGGAAATAGAGAGGTGGAGGACAGGTGGATAAAGCGGTGGCGATGAGGAGGCCGGCGGAGGAGATAAACTTATATGGAGGCCGACGAAGGCTTGGTTAGGTTTACGTTGGGAGGAGGGAGAGGGGCGAGTTAGGGGAGGCGGAGAAAAAACAACCGACGAAGGCTTGTCAATCTCTTCTCGGATCAGAGAGAAGAGATTAGTGTGGTTAAGAAGAAGAACTTCGGGAAGGAGAAGAAGGATTCAGTGTATGTGGCTGCTGAGATTGACAATAAGTGAGGGCATTGGGTTTGACGGCGAAGGTAGGATCCCGGAAGCAAGCAGGAACCGTAAATCCAAAGGAGAGTTTGGTGACGCCGGCGATCGAGACGGAGACGGTGGGAGTTTGGATGGAGATCGAGGCCGGAGAAATCAGGGATGGGTTTGTAGCGGAAAGCAACTGTTGGTGTTTCACGATTTCTGTTGAAAGTTATTAAATTATTTCTTTAATGACATGCCACGTGGCATGCTCAGAATCAATTTGAAAGGCTGACGTGGCGGAAGGAGGGAGAAAGATATGATGTGATCATCGTAAAGTCTCAGTTTGGTAGGAAAGCTAACCTTTGGGCTTAAGTCTTTCTAGTCCGTCATAAAGGAATACAATCTATAATATAAATCTCGATCTTAGAGGGAATGTGTGTATTATCACCTGTGTTACAGTTTCATTGAGCATCTAGGCGCCATTTTCAAGTCTAACTGTCTCGTTAGATATATACCAAATGAAGAGATGAAAAAAATGATCTCGTTAGAAACTGAGCACGAACAAATATTACTCTTAATTTGTATCTATTTCATCCACACGTTGTTCTCCTCTACCCAGTATCCTGGAATGTAAAGAATGTGTACGTGAGAACGATATGAACAATAAGAAAAACCAGGAAAAATAAACATGCGAGAATTGTTATGTATCAGCGGACCTCGTAGATTTATGAGCCATCCTCTCGATTGTATCCAATCATTAAGCTATGAAATCCAATCTTCCATCCTGCGACAACATTTAGACTCTTGCCTTAATGGTTCAATAGAGAACTAATGATAAAAGCAAAATTAATCGTTGATCTTTCCGTCGTGAATCTCTAAAATAAACAAATCGATCCCAAAAACTTATCTCAGAAATTCAAGAGAAGTAACTTAAAGATAACCACTTTCATTCACACTATCTACTTTTATCAACAGAAGGTAACAAATCTTTTTACAGACAAAGAGGCAGCGGCCAACCGGATGCAAAGTGTAGATCAAGTACGATAACTGTAAAGCCAAAGAAGCTTCTTTGTTATTATGGAAACATACCTTAGGGTTTCATTTGCTGTGAGCGTAACTTTGGTGCATTAACCTGAGAAGCCTGCGACAATGGTAAATACTATCTATAAGCTTTGATTTACATAACATCACCAAAAAATGAGCTTAGATCAGAACCATAGCAAACTAATAAATCAAGGATTTATCAGCAACTTAGCTTCTTTCTTGGTGTGCCACGTGGCATCTCCTTAAAAAATATTCTAATACTATAACACGTCATATATGAGATTGAAAAACCCTCTTCCCTGACGACTCTGTAACCACCGGTGATCGATCTTCCTAACAATTAATTGACGCTCTAAATTATCTCATCATATCTCCAAATAACTCTTCCTTTCTCCTCTCGCCTGCAATCTTCTATGGAACGACTCGATGCAGAGATGATGAACAGTTCGAAGGCTACAATGGAAAACGAACCAGCTTAACCCCACATACTGAGAACCACGCCATAGAAAGCCATGCCATAAAATTAAATCAACATCCAGGAAGGTAATCGTACGGTGCTTTCTCTTCCCTCCTCCTTCTCTCTCTTCCAATCTTTGGCTAGGTTATAAAACCGATGGTCAATCCATAGCTTCCCTCAACAATGGTAACTCAAATCTCTTTGGAAGGGGTGGTATCTACAGTCTACGTAGATAGTTGATTTGTTCCCAGGTTTTGTATCTAACCGTTTTAAGAAATCTGATGTGGGTTTTTTTTACGAATCGTCAAGATCGAAACACTTCAAACATTGTGAGGGAGAACGAACCAGTCTGGCCTTGAATTTATCTTCTTCCCAGCTTATTGTCCATCGCAAAACAACCGTGGAAAAAGGTAAACTATTTGTACATATATCTATTAAAAATTCAGTAAAAAAAGTAATTATGTTGTTCATGAAGTTGATTGATTCAGAAAGGACCTGATGCTGCAATGTCAGTGAAGAGTGAATGAGTTAGATGTTCCTTGAAGAAGCCAAGAACTTCCTGCCGTATTAAGCTCCAGTTAGTTGTATGATTATTTTTCTTATTTCCTTAATAGTTTCTTGTGTGTATGATCAATTTTTTAGCATTATACTATACATATCATTTTTTTCCAACAAGGTACTTTGCCTTGCGTTTGAAAGGATGGAAAGTTTGTAGTGGAGACACCTTTCATTGTATGTATTATTCCCTTCAATCCTTACGTTTATCTTTAGTTATATAATTGTAAATTAAGACACCGGATTTACGAGTTTAATTACCTGTGAATTTGTGATTAGCTAGCAAAAGCTCCAGATGCTAACGGAGGAGTTTATGCAGGTATATTTTCTAACTGATTAAGCTCTTTTGACTATCATACATTTCTTCTTTTACATGATTCTGATCCAAGAACTTCCTGGAGTATTAACCTCCAGTTTTTAAAATAGAGCGCCCATAAACCATTTCAGATACTCTATGCATGTATACCNACCAAAAAACAAAAAAAAGAAAAAAAAAAAAAAAAAAAAAAAAAAAAAAAAATTAAAGGTAAGCATTTTAGAGGTGAAACGAAACATGATTTAACGAAACACTTCTTTCTTCTTATATTGAATCATTTGATTATCTACTTTAGCTGAAAGAGAAAGAGTGAGTGCATTAAAGTGATCAAGTTATATGATGCATTAAGCACAATATAATCTGATTATACAGAGCCAATGCTGGCAAGCCAATTCTCAAATTCGCTGCTTTGCTTCAATCATTGGTTGGAATTCGTGAGCTCGCTGAATTCTGAGTAACTTTTAGATTTTTCTACAAATACATGTAAAAATTGATTTTACTGGTATAAAGAAAAAGTTGCCAATGTTAAATGACTTGAAGGATATATGTAATTGTATTTCAAAAATAGTTTGGCCTCACTCTGTTCTTGTGAAAGGGAAAATTGATCACTGTGATAGGCCAGTACTTGAATGATTCTTCTGTTAGTCAAACATGGCAAAAGTTCAATGTCATTGTAGTTGGTGGCCGTAATATTAAACTGTAGAGAAAATGCAGAGTAAAAGTCCATACAATTAGATAATTTGTTGTATTGTCGAGTCTTTTCATCTGCAAATGTTTTGGAATACCCATTTAAATGTATGTAAAACATTACTATATATGTTGTTCGGTTCTGGTATTCATGCCATTATTAGCATCAATTGTTTAAGTGAACAATCATTTTGTGATGAATGCATGGGGAGAAGACATACCTAGACAACTAGCATGTGAAGTTTTACCTTTTAAGCACATAGGTCTGGAGAATAAACACAATTTCTAGGACTTGAGCTTAACTTGAAATAACTTCAAGGAAGATGAAAGAAAATAAAATATAAGTAATCAAGCATCGAAAAGGTCGGCCACTATCTTCACTCTCCCTTTGCCAGTGTATTGGAGTTGTTTTGTGCTATGACTCTAAAATTTTTGCTTTCTTGTGATCTTTCTTCCAGAAAATTAATGTACCGCAAGTAACAAGAAAGTGATGAATGTGGAAGAGAAATTATTTGGAAACGTTTTGTGAAGAGCAGAGTTTTGTTAACACAAGAAAGAAAAAAAAAGAAGATCTTACATGATGAGAGCAGAGTTTTGTGAAGAGTAAACTAAAAGACTCAAAGCAAAAAAAAAAAAAAGGGTGATTGTTTAAATAGTCCACTTTAAGAAACTAATTGTTTAAATAGACCCAGCATGTGTACTTTGGCCTGTCATTTTTCACATAGAGGGTCTATTTCTGTCATTAGGTTCCGAAAGTAGACTATTTCAAGTAATTCCCTCAAAAAAAAATTTCATAAACAAGAATATATTATATCTAAGCCATAAATAGATATCGACTGTATACTCTTCTGTGGTGGAGAATAGTATTTTTTTAATAGCATTCTTAAAACAATTCATCTTCCAAAGATATAAAATATACTCTTCTGTGTTGTTCAGTATAAGAGACAAAGACTATTTCCACTATATAATATTATACAACAAAAATATATGTTCTTTTATACATACCCGATGTGAATATTTAAACTTTGAACAAAAAGAAAGTTAAACCACTAATCATCATGTCCAACTAGATTCAAAGTGTGTGAAAAATAGTGTGTTTTTTTGTTTTCTTCTTATTACCATGCTGTTATCCAAACTATATTTGTAAGTTTATCAATTCAAACTGAATATGTATTATAACTCAAATGTTGCATTTGAAATGTTAATCAAATTAGCAAATTAATTTAACATAAGTTATACATTTATATAAAAAAAATAATTTTAAACAGAATCATTGTAATTCAAATAGGAGTGAATTTGGCTAATAATCATATTGGGAATCCAAATTAAAGATATAGCCATAACACAGAAAAATTAGGTGTCAAGTGATGAAGGGCTGTGAAATTACACAAATATCCTATTGGACTTACACGGAAAATTTATAGACAACCGGTTGCGTAACGATGTCGACCATATAAACTGGGCAGCGGCTTCGTGAGCAATCTTCTTGCCATTAATTTACCGAAGAGCAGAGGAATTAAAGGCACACATACAATTAGAGTCACAGAGAAGAGACGGGTTTCATCTGTTCCGATCATCTCGAGTTCTTCAAACATACAGAAAAAAGGGAAAGAAATATATGAGGGCAATTTTGCCATTATACACATTATACATATAATACTCTAGCCACACTCTAAATATGGTCATTCACTTAATTTCACTTTTTTTTATTGTCATCTATTATAATATCCCTTCAAATAGTGACAAAATCATCAACAAATAATTTTTCTTTTTTTTGAAAAAGTTAGATGATCACCAAATTTGTAGGTATATTGTATTTAGACAATTGTAAAAAGGAAAACCTTATACTTAATGTTTTTAAATTTTAGCAAAACAAAGTGCAAATTTTATAACATGAAACCTGCGCGTAGCGCGGGATAACACCTAGTTTTAAAGAATATCAACTATTTGAATTCTTATGTGGCATATTTTTGTCATTGACTTAATATGTTGTTTAGGGTTTACGAATCTAATGCGTTTAGATTTTTTGGCAACCAGTGTAGGGTTTAATTTAGGGTTTGAATACTACATTTGAATACTCTTATGTGGCATATTTTTGTTTAGGGTTTAGACTTTATGATTTGAACACTCATAAGCATATACTTTTATATGTTTGAATACTGCATTTGAATTTTTGTCAATCAATCAGTTTAGGGTTTAGGGTTTAATTTAGGGAATACTCTTATGCATTCTAATACTTTTATGCAGTTAAATACTTATGTCTCTGGATACTTCTGATACAATATCCAGAAGTTAATGAGTCAAAGGTCTTCAATACATTGATTGCAGATGATTCTCATTCAAAGTCAAAGACTTAATTGGTGGCAAAAAAACCATTATTTGATTTAGTTAATATATCTTCTTTTGTGTAAATATATATAATTCTCTTTCAATGTAATTTATTGTAAAGATCATCTTGTAAGAGCTATAAAAAACTCATCTATTCTTACTGTAAAATATATAAAAAAATTTGGAAATTAAAGAGACTTTTCTCTAAAGCTTTGTGCTTTGTTCTTGTTTATCTAAGTCAAGATGGATTTATTTACTTAGTGAACTTTGTGTTGTATCATAAGCCTTTCGCAGCTTGTGTGGTACACTTCGATCCACCAAATATTCCGTTCAACCATCCCTTGTTCCATCTGAAAGAAGCCGCACGGCCACCAGACTGAACCCACCTCATCTCAGCTACTCCGCCATCCATATCTACCGGGAATAAGAAAAGAAGTCACACGACCATTCTTACCTCATCCATCTGCCACCGCATCTTTCAGTTTCTGAGGGTGCAACATTTAGTATCAGAGCTAAAAACTCATATCTTCTATCATTTTGTTTTTTGTTTCATATTTTTATCAAAAATTCAAAAAAAAAATGGTTTTGTTTTAATTGTTTCAGTTTCTTATTTAAAAAAGAAAAAAAATTATTGTTTTGCTTTAATTGTTTCATGTTTAAAAAAAAAAAAAAAAACAAATTTCGTTTTTTTTCTAAAATAATTTTCGTCCAAAAAGAAAATTAATAAAAAAATTGTTTTGTTTTAATTGTTTGATTTTTTTATTTAAAAAGAAAACATAAAAATAAAAACTTGCTTTATGTTTTGATTTCTTTCATTTAAAAAAAAAAAAAAAAACAATTCTTCCATGTTAAAAGGTTTTGAGGACAAAACCATTTGAAGAAGGAGAGAATGGTGCAATATTAGAAATTAAGTGAATCAGAGGTCTTCAGTGTATTGATTGCAAATAATTTTCAGTCAAAAGGCGTAATTGGTGGCAAGACGACCACAATTTGATTTAGCAAATTTTGCTCCATTTTGTTTAAATCTAGATAATTATCTTTCAATATAATTTATTGTAAAGATCTCCTTGTAAGAGCTATAAAAGCTCATCCCTTTTCATTGTAAAAATAAAATAGAAATTTTTGGAAATTAAAGAGACTTTTCTCTAAAGTTTTGTGCTCTGTTCTTGTTTATCTAAGTCAAGATGAATTTCTTTACTTAGTGAACTTTGTGTTGTATCATAAGCATTTCGCAGCTTGTGTGGTACACTTCGATCCATCATCTATTCTGTTCAACCATTCCTTATTCCGTCTGAAAGAAGTCACACGGCCACCAGACTGAACCCACCTCATCCCAGCTACTCCGCCATCCATATCTACCGGAAATAAGAAAAGAAGTCGCACGACCATTCTTACCCCATCCATCCGCCACCGCATCTTTCAGTTTCTGAGGGTGCAACAACCTCGTTTGAATTTTTGTCAACCAATCAGTTTAGGGTTTAGAGTTTGACCTATTCAAACCAAACAAACAAGAGATCATTCAAAACAAAAGACATAATACGGAAAAACAATGCTGGTGATCTACACACAAAAAAATGTCAATTATTAGCTGCCAACAAAACACTACCCTAATCAGCTTGTGATGAGATATTTGATAAATATTTGAATAGCTTAGTCAAATATTTGAATAGCTTACTCTGCTAAATCCTTTCTGCTCCCATCTGTTGAGACAACAAAGAAACACCTGCTATCTTGGAACAGCGTGTGTTTATCAACCTGCATTGTTGAACATATCCAAGGTTTTTAATCTTCTTCAGATCATGGTGGCTATATGAGAACAAAAATCAAAACATAAATGGTACCGTGATAAAATCGACACCAGCACCAAGCTCTGCTTCTTTTTCTAGATGGAATTTCAGAATCTTCTCTTGTACAAACATCTGATCATCAGACGATATTGGATCACCATCTTTGTACCTTTATCAAAAAGAACAAATTTTCAGAACACACAAATGGAAACGAAAGTAAAAGACAAAAGATAAGTGTCTTTTATTTATCAAGGGACTCAATTTCTTCATCTATTGTCCAAGTAAGTAGTAACCAAACCAACTTAGTTAGAAGAGCATACCCGGAGTGATGCAATATGTTCAAAGCCGTGTCTAGATATTCAAAGCCCGTAAACAATATAAAAAGGCCCCAAAATTTATTATCATCCAAAATTCATATAAAACTAATTTATTTAAATAATAAACAAATTTTATTAACATATTGCTTGTACTAAATAAACATCAAACGTACGTTTTTGAAAAATGTTTTTCGTTCAATCATAATAGCAACTAATTGTTACCAAATTCAGAAAATTACAGCACATAAATTTCAAATCACAAATCAAATTAAAACTAATAGTAGATGTAACAGAAGTATAATAAAAATAATTATCAATTAGTAAATAATCAGATACCTTATATATGTTTATCAGATTTGTTCTGAATAGAAGAAGAAGTTGAAAAATCTTCAAAACCATCGAGAAAGACAAAATAATGAAAGCCCTAATATTGAATTATAGTTTAAATTAATTGATAATTAGTTTATAATTTACATAAATATGTTTTTATATTATTACTATAAATATAAACTGTTAATATGTTGGCCCTTTATTTTTTAAGAAAACCTGGGCCCATAAACAAATGTTTCAAAATTATTGTCATAGGCACGGCCATGATTATGTTCCTGACAGTCTTAATGATTGGCTCAATATCTGAGAGAATCTCATGCTCCTCGGAGGTAAACACGTCCAACCGTTTTCCTGTTGCTGTAAACATGTCTTGATTTCCAGCTCTAGGTGGCCCCAGAGGGTTTCTCTTTGATTTCCAGTCACCCTGTGAGTCCTCAGATGGATATCTCTTGTTCGGATTTCCCCACTGGCTTCTTTCCTTTTCATCTTCATCTCTGTTTCTGGTGCATGCCAATGCAACCCAAGGATTTCCATCATCTACTTGAGCTTCCTGTGTGTTTGAATTTGACTCATTTCTCAAACCCCAAGTATCTGTCACATTGTGTTTCTCTTTTCCCTCGCTTGCAGAACCCCATGATGGCTCATCATTTGGCTTTGAATCTTTGGCAGAGTCCCATGATGACTTGCCAATCTCCTCAGTAGGCTTCTCCCAAGCACATTGATTTAAATCTTTGGCATAGTCCCATGATGACTTGCCAATCTCCTCAGTTGGCTTTTCCCAAGCACATTGATGTCTCTGCATTTTATCTCTTTTAAACACATGTTTCCTTGAAGTTTCACTTCCATTTCAATTCATTTCTTAGGCATTTAGGTGTAACTCTCTTGCATTGTACAAACACATGGCATTTAGGACTCGCATTGCATAAGTCGTGCATTTGGGAGTTGTATCAGGTACATTTGAGCTCAAAAGGAGGAGAAATTGGGTGGAGAAGTCTGGAGCATGGAGATTGGATAGCAAATGGGATGTGAAAAAACTTCTGGAACAACCAGTTTTTTTTTTTTTAGATATTAATCAAGTGCGGAATTCTCAATTAAACTCAATAAAATAAGTTTTTAAAACTTTAAGTAAATTAAACAATTAACTCAACAATATTCAACTCCAGCATAATAATAAAATACTAGCAACCTAAACACCAGGTTTGCAAAACAAATAACTTAAAACAGTAAATCAATCCTATCATCCTCATCCTCTCCCGGCCTCATTCCTCGGTGGCACATTCCTGTTACCGGCATCACATTGGAATAGAGATGCGTAAGTATTATCATAAATACTTAGTGAGTGGATCATCCTGCCTACATGTCATGTACGTCAACCACCAGACTGTACATCAAACAATAACAACAATAAACAGTAGCATCAATGATCAACAAAAGAAACAGACTCGCAACAGTGCCAGTGTCGATCGACGCCCCCAACAGTGTCGATCGACACCCTTGCTCAGTTTCGACCGACACCGCAAAGGGTGTCGAACGACACTCAGCATCACCAGTGTCGACCGACACCCCCACCGGTGTCGATCGACGCCCTGCTCGGTGCCGATCGACACTACTAAGGGTGTCGAACGACACTCTGGGACATCAGTGTTGATCGATACCACTATGGTGTCGATCGACACCTCCCCGACACAGCGACACCAAAATCAACGATCCAACACATATTTCACATAAAAAAACACGAATCACGGGTTTTCAACGTCCGAAAACGAATCAAACTCAACAATGACGAAGAACAACTCAAGAACATCAACTGTAAACATATAAACACGAAATCTCTAGTGGATGAACGGACCTACAGTCATGCACTCACTTTAGAACGGATTGGAAAGAGCAAAGGGAGAAGAACAAGGAAGAACAGGCCTCAGATCAATCCTCCAAACTCCAAAATCGCCCAGAAAATCGCCTCCTTCTCTCAGAAAAGTCTCTGCCTCAAAAAATGAGCTTCTCTGCGCGGATACGGTGTTTTTGTTGCAGAAAATAGGGCTTCCAACCCTAAACCGGACAAACCAGCAATCACTCAAATCGAACCGGCCGAAAATCCAATAACCTGTGTCGATCGACACCACTCCTTGGTGTCGGTCGACACCACTCGACCCAAACCACAATTCACGCGCAATCGACTTTAACCGGAATTGATTTCTCAAACTAGGTGTCGATCGACACTAGGTATTCAGAAGCTTTTTTACACATTTTCTTCGAAATACTTGAACCTTTGACCGACTGCACAACAGTCAAACAAGAACATGCACAGCCAATCCTCAATTCGCACCTCTAGAGCATGTGCAAGCTACTCCCGAATACCTAGTATCGCCTGATACCACTTCCTAAACAACAATTTGGTTCACGGATGTTACAATTCTCCCCCACTAAACTGGATTCGTCCTCGAATCCCAACAAACACGTCTATCCAAGACGACAAAACCCGGCACTCTACTGGCCAAACACAAGAGATCCACCACTGATCTCAGAGACTCACATCTAATCCTATGTTATAAGCACGCTTCCAGACATTTATTACTCTTTAACTCAATAACCATACCGTGACACCACCGTTACAAATATCTATGCCGTGACATCACCGTCACAAATATATATACCGTGACCACCGTCACAATATATGTACCGTGACACCACCGCCACAAATACCCGTACCGTGACACCACCGTCACAAATACCGTTTGGGTTCGGGTTCGGATTTTCGGGTTTAGAAATCTAAAAACCGTTCAGATTTTGTACCGTTTTCGATTTGATTTGGTTCAGGTTTTTCGGTTCCAGTTTTTGTGCCCATGCCTAGGTCAGGTAACGAGACAATTAATACAAAAGCATGATAGATAGTATTCACTCCAACACATAATCAATTTGAATATTAGCCAAGCACTAATCCTTTTGTCTAGGTGGGCTTAGACAGCTCGTCAACTCCTAGTCCTGCTCATAGCAAATCATGGAGGTGTGGAACAATTTGGAAATAAGTGCCATCAAGGAAGAAGCTATTCCTTATTTCTCTGGAAGATTGAGTTTAATAGGAATCAAACAAATCAATATCAAGCAAAGACTATCGAATGGTAAATTTGCTTAAAGATTTCGTAAATATTGGGTATATAATGCATTAACGAACGACTAACAAGTTGCGGGGATAGCTCAGTTGGGAGAGCGTCAGACTGAAGATCTGAAGGTCGCGTGTTCGATCCACGCTCACCGCAATTTCTGTTTTTTTGTTGTTGTTGTGTGTTAATATCTTTTTTATAACTAGCTTCTGAGTCAAGAAAACCTCCCAAAGACGCTCAAGTCTCATTACTCTCTCGAAAGATAAATTCAACCGTTGTGTGGTTAAGTAGCTTATAAAATTATTAAGGTAAGTTAAGTCTCTAAACCAGGGGTTAATTTCCGATCACTGTCGGTAATTGGGAAATAAACTGACCGGAGAAAACCGACAGTGAAAAACGTTAATAACTTTGTAAGGAAGTTCAGGTTTCCATTGGGATTAATAATTCATGATCGGACGTTGTGTTAACACATATTAAGTTAATCTAATATCAACCTGGTTAATTTGAATGTGATAGATTGATAGATTAGTAGATTAACTTAAGTCGTTCGAGAAGATCAGTAGATTAATTAACTACGAGACGTTGTAGTTCGATTTTCATTCACTGTGTCTGTACTTAACAACTAAACCATTATTAGCTTCTTAGTGGAAACTTTTATAATGCATGGCTCGTTATTCAAACTGAAAACAACGTGTGTACTTTACAAGTTCACGACTTTCAAGTCATATACATCGCACATCGGAATTTAGTTCAGAAATCTAATTAAAAAAAAATGAATTAAAGCAAAGAAAACGTGTGCACTAAGGAAATGCAAATGACAATGTTACTGAGTATTAATTAGACTACCGGATCGAAAAACAGCAAAGCAGTGGTTAAATATAAAAATCCCATCGTGAGCATCCAAGAGACCACCGGTCTCACCTGCCACCGCAGCCCAAACTTTGTTCTCTTCACCGCCATTTCCACCACCGTGCAAACTCCGTTTAACGTAAAGAACACGGTGAGCTCCCACGAAGGTGTCTTACGAGTTACGTAGAAGTGCATGAGCTCGTGAAACGCACCTGAGACGACGAACGTCGCAAGAAACCCGATCAATCTAGCACGATCAGAGCTCATTAGGCGTCCACAGACGCGCCGCACGGGAGCGTAGATTCCTGACCTGAGAATCGATGAGACCATTAGGTTCCAGCGTCGACCCCAGAAGTCTTGAAGAGATGTGGCTAAGTATGGCTCGTCGAATATTGGCTCTAACTCACACCCAAGAGTGATCGTGGCCAGAAATTTGAGGAGAGCTAATATAATCTCAAGTTCTAAGTACATGTGCCAAGGACGGAGACCTATCCGTAGGATTCGAGGTAGGTTGTGATTGTTACAATATACTTTTAACAAAACACCATAGATTGCAACTTTAATGCTGAAAACCCATTTGGGGAAAGGGTTTTGAGATTTAGGGTTTTTCTGAAGCTTGATAGGCAAGCAAGTGAAGCATATGAATCGGGTGAGATTTGTTGGAAGTGGGAAAAGAGGACCTTGATCAAAAGCGAAGAGGATGAGCTTTAAATTGGAGAGTCCTGGGAGGCAAAACGCTGTGACTGAAACGAAGATCTTTGAGGAAGAGAAGAGAGGGAGAAGGAAGAAGAGAGCACATACGGGAATAATAGAGAGTAAACGAAGAACACCAGTTTTGATTCTCGATGATAAATAGTAACAGTACGTTACAGAGATTATCGCAGAAACCCATACTTTGATGAAAATGTTCAGTTCTTTATCCATCTCTAGGATCCTTTTCTGCCTTGCTGATGAGTCTTTGGAATAGCCGTGGTATTGTATTTTATTATGGTGGTTGCGTGGATTAAAAGTAATTGCATTATGAATTAAACATTGGGCCATGTAGAAAAATTACGGCAAGTGGGTCTACGGCTTGCTTCTACTTCTACGTTCTATCTTCTGAGTCTTGCTTTAGCGTCCTTCTTGCTCCTCATCCGATCAATAAATATCCTTGGCCGGAGATAGTATTTGAAAGATTGGGGTAACGTTGGACACTTCGATTTGGGATTTGGGATTTGGGATATGGGATAATAGGCAGTTAATGGCAACATAAACAATGACCGTTTCAAATCAATCCCTCGAATTAAGAAGCATTTCAATGACGTTGTGCGGTTAATTAAGTAGCTTTAGAAAAGTACAGTCTCTAAATCAGGATTAATTTTCCGATCACTGTCGCTAACTGGGAAATAAATTGACCGGGGTAAACCGACAGTGAAGATTGAGGAACGTTGTAACTTGTAAGGAAGTTCAGGTTTCCACCTGAGATTAGTAATTCATAATCAGTTTATATAAGTTGATCAAGTTTACCATGAGTTTATATAAATTTTTGATCAAAATTGAAAACTCTCCAAGACTCATTCATTCGCTAGGGAACTTGATTTGAAATAAATTTTCATATACAAACGAAGATCCATTCACTAATTTCATGTTAGCAAAACTAATATTGAGATAGAAGCTTACAAATGCATGAGTTTAGAAAACACACAAACCATGGTTAGAAAGAACAAATTAAAAGAAAATACATATGTCATCATTCCAAAGACTTGTTGAGGTAATTTCTTCTCGTAATCCAACAAATTATTTTTTAAAAAATATTAAGACCGGAAAAACACGTCAAAATCGCTAGGGAATTTGCTAAAGGGGATTCTAAAAGAAGACATAAACACCTCTCATGTTCATTAATTGTAGTTCATAGTGTTTAGGAGCCAACAAATCGTTTTTATATCCTCGTTATGCAACACAAAAACCCTGCTTGCAGCCTTGTGGCCAAAGAAAAGAAAAACAATTCTATATCTTCATCTGGGACCACTCAATTCAGAAAAAACAAAAAAAAATCTTTTAAGGCTTTTTTTGTTTTATCAAATTTTACAATAAAGACACGAGAATTTTAGCATACACAATATTGATATTCAAAGCTATCACCAACCACAAACTAAAACTAATCAGACTAAAATATGAACAAAGTCTAGATGTTACGCTTACATGGGGATTACAACCACAAACAAGAGATAAGAACAACGAATATGAATAAATTTAACGATTCGAGAGCAAGACATCAAACATTGAACAAACCACAAAGAAGCTCGAGTAACCCTATCTCAACCAAAACCGTACATGTACAAAAACGTGAAAGGGGAACAGAAAAATCATACAAAAGACTCAGGGCGAATAGCACTGTCATATTATGAAATTTGTAATAAATCTTATTATTATTATTATGAGTGATTTTAAACGTTATTAATTTATAATAACAGATACCAAAAGTTACCATGCATGTCAAATGACAAAACTACTAACTCATAATCTTACAAAAAACTTATCACATTAATTTATAGTTTCAACCACATAACTTTTGCTGCAAGTTACATCAAATTATAATAAACGCTTGTAATTCAACTTACAACATTAATGCATGTTAGTACTGCATTTTAATCCGTTACAGTCTTGTAAACACATCTTAAGTTACTCTAATATCATAAATCTGTCGTACTGTAACGGATCGAAAAACAGAAAAGCACCAGTTGAAACTATAAATCCCCACGTCAGCAGCCAAGAGACCACCGGTCTCAGCTGCCACCGCATCCCAAACTTTGTTCTCTTCACCGCCATTTCCACCACCGTGAAAACTCCGTTTAACACAAAGTACACGGTGAGCTCCCATGAAGGTGCGTCACGAGTTATAGAAGTGTATAAGCTCGTGAAGCACACCTGAGACCATGAACGCCGCAAGAAACCCGATAAATCTAGCACGAACAGGGATCATTAGGCGTCCACAGGCTCGCCGCACAGGATTGTAGACTACTGACCTGATATTCGATGAGACCATTAGGTTCCAGCGGCGACCCCAGAAGTCTTGAAGAGATGTGGCTAAGTATGGCTCGTTGAATTGTGGCTCTAAGTCACACCCAAGAGTGATCGTGACCAGAAATTTGATGAGGGCTAAGAAAATCTCAAGTTCCAAGTACATGTGCACAGGACGGAGACCTATCCGCAGGATTCGAGGTAGGTTATGATTGTCACAAGAAAATTTTAACAAAAGACCATAGATTGCAACTTTAATGCCGAAAACCCATTTGGGGACTAGTTAAGGGGTATTTAAAAAACAAATTGCTAGGATTCATAGATATTTGTTGCCATAGATAAATATTTCATTTTTTGATTGACGTATGTAGAAAGATTCATAGATATTTGTTTCACTGGTAACCAGTTTTGAACTTATACTTTGATAATACAAATCAAGTCTCCAAAAAAAACCCATTTGCATATTTGATTATCTACTCTTTCGAAAACGAAACCGTATTAATCATATAGAGACCAATTGAGTGAGAGTTAAAGGAGATGAGTAATGTGAATCATCAATAAGATCGACGATGGTCCGAGCAGCAGTTTCTGTGGGATGACCGTAGCGATCCCAAAAGAGATATTTGGTCCTGTCCGAACATAACTTTGCGATAGGAATACAAGGAAGCTCCGCATTTAATTTGCCACTTCCACAACATGCTGATGTCACGTCAGAAAAACCTGAAATTATAGAAAACAATGGGTTTTTGTTTTTTTTCTTTGTTAGATACTTTTTTGTCAACAAGTCAACTAGGTATTTTCTTAACCCTTTGCAGAAAGATGGAATTGAAATCCTGTGCTCAAAGATCTTGCAGAGGTGGCAACGCTAGCTACTTGCGGATCCAAGCATGTGTTAGATACTTAACTACGTTGATGTATGCATTTTTTTTTCTTTCTACGTGCGTGGATCATGTGTCAAATTATTTTTAGTGATTTCAGTTGCTTGGCATTTGATTTTTTTAATATTCTTTAATTTTATACATCTAAATTATTCTATAAATTTATCATTAACATTTCCCTTTAAATTTTTATTTCATGAAATAAGTGGGGCAAATGAGAAAAGAAAATGATTAAAAAGAAAAAATCAAGTGTTTTCAAATAAAAGAATTGAAATTTTTCTTTCCAATTATATATTTTTATGTGAAATAAAACATGAAATAGATAATGATATATTTTTGAAAAAATTAAAGAAAGAATAATCAAAATATAAATTTTTTTTTGGCTAAAGAAAACAAAGTTTGTTCATTTTAAATTGAAAATAATTTGTATATATACTCTTTATATGTACACATATATACACTAAAGCTAAAAAAATTAATCGAACTAGTGACTTGCGATCTAAACATATTTTTGTTTTCTTTACGTCTCACAACTTATTTACAATGGTTTGATTCGCTCGATTATTTATCTCTAGCTTTCAGCAGTAGTGACTAAATTCAATACCTAAATTAGACAAATTCTCAACGTACCGTAACGGCAAGGATTTGAGATAATGTCATGTATGGACTTAAAGATATCAAAGTAAGAGTAAGCCATTGAGCTTCGTAACTCTTCTTTGAGTTGTTGCAGCATCTTTACTAGTGCTTCGTTGTATAAAGATGCCAACATGTTTGCCTCTTTATTGCATTCATGGATTGTCGAGTTCTTCTCTCTTTTCTTCGGCGCGCAACCGATTTGTGCTGCCCCGATTATTAAAAACCTACGTGCTCCAGTCTCGTGAATTGTCTGTTATCATTAACATAATTTTTTGAAAAGATTACTCATATATGATAATCAANCAACAACACGTATATTTTTTTTTTTTTTTTTTTTTTACCTTCAATTGGGATTTGAATTTATTGACCATCACTTGCGTATACTGTTGAGGATCACTCTTTTTCTTAAGTTGGAAGGATCGGAAATAATACAAAAGATCATTGCTGCCTATGACCACAACGAATAGGGATTTGGATATGTGAATTTGGGCTTTGGATGGTCCAAGCTTTCTCGTGAGTGTTTCATGAATGTAGAACCAATTTTTCGTTTGCTGTGATAAAGATATAACTTGTCCCTGAGAAATAACACAATCAACAAAGAAATAGAAAACTGTGAGGATAGCATAATTGGGTGAGTGTCAAACTAAAGATTTGAAGGTCACATGTTCATTGTTCAATCCAAGCTCACTACATGTGAATCAATATTCTGTTTCATTCTTTTCAGGATTTCTTAAATAATTTTAATAAATCATGGAACGAAACATGTTTACATATAACTTACAGGAAATTGTCCGGCGCTATAAAAGATTCCGGCACCGGCGGAGGCAAAATTAACACCTGTCAGAGCGGCGGATTCTCTCTTTTTCCGTTTTAGTAAGCCTCTTAGTGAGAGGGAGGGCGGCGGTAAGGGTAAACCAAAAGTTTCAGCTAATCAACCAAAAACAAAATGTTTAAAACCAATTCCAAAAATTACTCAATATAAATATTGACAACGAATTGGTACAACTAATTGTAATTTTTATATCATTTTCTATATTTCAAGTTTCGACGTGTATTATGGTGAATATATTTATTCTAAGTACAAGATACTAATTTCTTTACATGCAAACCAAATAAGAAAAAAAAATGACACTACTCACCGATAATATCGGCGGCGTTCTTGCCGTTACAGAATCTTCCGGTGGGTTTCTTCTTAGGAAAGTCTATGCCGTTAGGTGGATAATTACTTTTGGCTATGGAAATTGGTAAGTAATTATTGTTTCCGGCATCAACCAACGAATCTCCGAAAACATATAATCCTGGAATCGAACCCAATTTTCCGGCTAAACCGGGAATTGAATGGAACCGAAGTAAACCGAGGAGAAGGGGGAAGAGTGTGAGGAACGTTGTGTTTTTCGCCGGCATGTTTTGACTTTTTCTTTTATGTGCCGGCGAACTCTTTTTTTCTCCGAGGCTCTTGATGTGGTAAGAGAGATGCAAATCTTAGTGCGGTTTGTATATATATACAATATAGAGAGACATGTTAATGAGACGACCTTCATATTAACAAATATTAATAAAATCGGATTTTTTTTTACGATGATCAAATATAATTGTCGTAAAAAAAGGATAAAATGTAATTATGATTGATAACGTGAAAAGAGGGACACATAAAAATGACAGAAGAGGCAGCTTCTTTTGTTGTGTCATGACAGCTCATGTTACTCCATCCATGATATTTCCTGCGAGTCTGCGACTGTGTATTGCAATTTATTTTACTACAGAAAATTGCACCCAAAACATTAAGAATTCAAATGGTGACATTGAAAAGCAATCCAGAATATATGGATCAGGCGAATCAAAACTGGTTAGTACGGAATGGACGAAACGTGCAGAATAAAAGGTGCAAATTAGCGGAATAGAAGTTGAACGAAAGTTTTAAGTATGATGGGGGGTATGAAGTATGAACTATGAAACTTTAATCATTATTTTTAATCTTTTGAATAACCGAGCTAATATGTTTATTTGATTACAATAACTTCACATAACTCGTTTGTTTTATATTTCAAATCTATTATTTAAAAAAAAAAAAAAATCTAGAAATTCAAGTTGATAAATGTATAAAAGACACAATCATGAAAAACTCAATTATTCAGCAGTTGGCCAATTATTCAGCACTTGGTCAAATGATCAAATACTTTATATAGAATCGAAGAAGAAGATATATTGTGATGTGTGTTTCTCCTTGTACATGGTACACGAATATATACATGTAAGGCTGAGAATATTGCAGAGTAAATGAGAAGACTAATTACAGGGATTACAATAACGGTAATTAAGTTGATTGATACTATTTCCTTATCATTCCCCCGCAAGATGGAGGACCGTGAGAGACACCAATCTTGGAACACGAAGACTTGAAAGGCGCTCTTGTAAGTGGTTTAGTCAGGGCGTCAGCTAGTTGGTCTTTGGAAGAGACATGAGCAACACGGAGAGCACCTGATGTGATTTGGTTCCGAATGAAGTGGTAATCCAGGGCCAAATGCTTCATCCGTGAGTGGAAAACGGGATTAGTACATAAGTACGTTGCTCCAACGTTATCGCAATAGATAACAGGTATGGAGTTGATCGATATACCCAGTTCGGTGAGCAATGAGCAAATCCAACGGATTTCCGCAGAGGTATTTGCGACAGAGCGACACTCTGTAAAGTATATGACTGAATTGATTTATTAGAGAATGATGTACAAGGTATA
>OVBJ01000987.1:0-11416 GCA_900406535.1 Noccaea bulbosa | reverse complement strand
CATAATTACAGAGATCAATTTCGTATCAAAGGTTTCCTTATATATTCTACACACTCAGCCTCCGTGGATGAGCGAGCAACTCCTCTCCGCTTCTTAGAGGACCGAGATATGGGATGCTTACCGAGATAGATTATATATGCATTGGTTGAGATATAATCATCGGTGTTTCCACCCCAGTCAGCATCAGAATATGCATGTAAAGAGGCAGGATTATTCTTGCTATAGAAAAGACCATGTGAACTAGTACCCGCAAGATACCGGAGAAGACGCTTTGTTGCTTGCCAGTGCTCGGTGGTAGGAGCATGCATGAATTGTGAAAGCCGATTCACAGCGTAAGAGATATCAGGTCTGGTGAAGGCCAAGTATTGTAAACTGCCGACGGTGGAGCGATATTCTGTCGGGTTAGGGAGAGGGGAACCAGAGCGAAGAGTGAGCTTCATTTTACATCGTTGTAGAAGATCGAGTATGTACCGACGCTGAGTGAGATGAAGTCCGGAGGATGTGCGGAAGGCTTCAATACCGAGAAAGTAATTCAAGTCTTCTGGATCCTTGATCGAGAATCGAGCAGCGAGAGCATCAAGCGTCTGTCGGAGAAGGCGCAGATTGTTACCCGTAATAAGTATGTCATCGACATAAACCAGGATGTAGATGAGAGAAGAGTCACGGTTGAGGATGAAGAGAGAAGTATCCGCGAGTGAATTCGTGAAGCCAGAGGATATGAGAAATTGACTTAACTCTCGGTACCAAGCGCGAGGGGCTTGCTTCAGGCCGTAGAGGGCTTTGTGTAGTCGGCAAACGTGACTAGGGCGAGCAGGGTCAACAAATCCAGGTGGTTGTGTGGTGTAAACTTCCTCATCGAGCGTGCCTTGGAGAAAGGCGTTATTGACGTCCAATTGTTTGAGCGGCCAATCATGGCTGACAGCAACATCTAAGACAACACGGAGTGAAGTGGATTTAATAACAGGACTGAAAGTCTCAGTGAAGTCGATACCACGCCTTTGGTTGTATCCTTTGGCCACATAGCGAGCTTTATACCTGCGAAGAGAGCCATCAGGATTGCATTTGTGAGTATAGATCCACATACAAGGGACAATGTTTTGATGAGCCGGACTACAGAAGTGAACTCCTCTGACATGGCGTTGCGCCACCGTGGATCCGCTAGGGTTTGTGAAAGAGTGGTCGGAATCGGGGCAATAGAGTGAGGGTCGTAGGAGACAAGGGCATATTTTCTGTTGGGTTTAGCAATACCGGTCTTTGCTCGAGTGGTCATTTGATGGGTATTTTCCGGCGGGATAGGTGGAGGTACCGGAGGTGGAGAAGGTTGCAGGGGAGAGTTTGTATCGGCTGAGGGCGAATGGGAAGATGGGCTATGGCTGTTTATGGGCCGAGGCGATGGAGATGGGCTTTGAGTGTTTGGGTTTATATCAGTGTTGGATTGGGTATGGGCCGAGAAATTTTGGGTAGACTGGGCCAAAAGAGATTGAGATGTCGAGGAATCGGGAGAGAGCGCAGATGACGGTGAGGTCACGACAGGAGACTGAGCATCGACTGGCGCCGTCCTGTTGTGAGATGAGTCAGAGGGCATATCTCCATTGGAGCTTGCAGCTGGAGATGATGGTGTCGTGGCAGAATCCAGTGACTGAGCCGGCGAAGGATCCGAGCTGGGAGCCGACGATGAAGATTGGACCGCGACGAGTGGCCGAGAGGAGAAAAGAATGAAAGAGAGAGGGGAAGTCCAAGTGGAGTTAGAGCCAGAAGGCTCGGAGGTGGAATGAAGCAGACTAGAATATGGGAAGGTCCGTTCATCGAATTTAACATGGCAGGACACAAAAAGGCGATTGGAAAGAGGATCAAGGCAAAGATAAGCGCTTTGGGTTAAAGAGTAGCCCAAGAAAACGCATGAAGTGGAACAAGGCTCAAGTTTATGGGATCGATATGGATGAAGCCATGGAAAACAAAGGCAACCAAATATTTTTAATTTGGAGTAATTTGGATCAAAGCCAAAGAGCATGGAGAAAGGAGATTGAAGAGAGAGCACAGGGGTGGGCATACGATTAATCAAGTAAACAGCAGCAGAGAAAGCGTATGACCAGAAAGTGTTTGGAATCTTAGCATGGTGAAGAAGGGATAAGTCTGTCTCGACAATGTGGTGATGACGCCGCTCTGCGAGACCATTGTGCTCTGGTGTGTGAGGAGGGGAGGTGAGATGAGTGATTCCAGAAGTGAAGAGAAAGGTACGCAATGCAATAAATTCACCCCGTTGTCGGAGAAGAGAGTTCCGATTTTGGTGTTAAACTTGTTTTCTTTGAGTGCTTTAAAACGAATGAAGGTGTCTTTGACATCAGATTTGAGTTTGAGAGGATAGAACCAAGAGTAGCGAGTGAAGTGGTCGACAATAATGAGATACTGTTTGTAGTTATCGACAGAAACAATGGGAGAAGTCCAAAGATCTGTAAAAATATATTGCAAAGGCTTGGAGGAAGAAATAGAGGTTTGGGAGAAAGCAAGTTTGTGACTTTTATTAGTAAGACAGTCAACACACGACAAAGTTTTGGAAAAAGATTCAGAAAAAGGCAACGAATAACTGGAAATTATAGTTTTTAGAATAAGAGAGGAAGGATGGCCTAAGCGAGAGTGCCAATCCGACAGAGATGCTTTAACAGTTGGTGTGGCGAAAAGGGCTTGAGCAACAGGTTTAGGAATTGGCCACTCATAGAGCTCATCCTTCGTACGTCCTTGGAGTAATGGGGCCCCCGTGCTGAGATCCTTCACCTGAAAATGGGCAGGGAAAAATTCCACAGACACTTTGCTAGCATTGCATAACCGGTACACAGAGATAAGATTCTTTGTAATCTCAGGGACATAAAGAACATTGCTGAGAGATAAGGGTTTGGCGATGGAGGGTAAAGAAGCAAAACCCGTGTGAGATATCGGAAGACCACTTCCATTTCCAACCAAAACCTCTTCACCACCATTGTAAGGTTGATGGAGAGAAAGATTAGCGAGATCCGAGGTAATGTTATGTGTGGCTCCTGTGTCAAACACCCATGGACTGGTATTGTTGTTGGTGGTGAAATGTGCACGTGGCTGCCACGAAGATGGTGGATGAGACGGAGTGGGAAGTAGAGGACCCTGAGAGCTCGGTGAGGCAGATGGGAGCTGATTACAATGGCGGGCAGAGTGACCAGTGATCCCACACAGTTGGCAATGACCCTGATATGGACGAGGTGTGTGATCAGAAGACTTGTTGTTGTTGCTATTCCAGGGCTGCGGAGATATGTTGTTACTGTTCCAGGGATGAGAGGAGCGATGATTGTTCTTCTGAGTGGAGAAGGATTTGTTGTTGGCATAATTAGATGAGATGGGGAGAGAAGATACATTGTTCAGTGTTTGTAACTTAACTTCATGGTTGAGAAGCTTCTCATGAAGTTCAGTGAGTGTTGGCGGAGCGTCACGACCTTCAGTTTGGTCAATGATGGGTTTGTAATCTTCTGGCAAGCCTTGAAGGACAAAATCAACCTGATCTTCATGATCAATCAATTTCCCAAGTAAGGCAAGTTGATTAAATCTGGTCGTGAGACCTTGGAAGTAGTCATTGATTGATTTGGATCCCTTAGTCCAATGCTTCAGTTGATGTTGGAGTTGTTTGATGTGACCCCGACTTGGTTTGGCGTAAGTGGAAGCAAGGGTGGACCAAATCTCAGCGGCTGTGGAGGAACGTGACAGGAGAGGTTGGACAGAGAGAGATATAAGTAAGGCGCTGTAGATGAGTTGATCTTGGCGTTTCCAGAGAATGAAGGCTGGATTCGGAGTTGTAGATCCATCAACAGAGAGATTTGGATCTGGTTTTGCAGCTTTCTCATCGATGTGAGCAGCCAAGTCATAGCCATTGAGAAGCGCATGAACTTGAAGGCTCCACATGAGGTAGTTTGTAGAAGAGATTTTGGTGATGTTTGTCATATTGACATTGAGTAGAGAAGCAGAGTTGACAGACACCATGTCCGTGGAGGTGGTAACTCCAGGAAGCGAGTTGTTGTTGTCAGATATTGACATGACAAAGAAGAAGCGAAACAAGAGAAAAGTAGAAAAGAAGGAGAAAATGAGAGGTCTAGAGATCTAGAGCTCTGATACCATATAGAATCGAAGAAGAAGATATATTGTGATGTGTGTTTCTCCTTGTACATGGTACACGAAAATATACATGTAAGGCTGAGAATATTGCAGAGTAAATGAGAGACTAATTACAGGGATTACAATAACGGTAATTAAGTTGATTGATACTATTTCCTTATCACTTTATACCATTAGAATACTAAGTGCAAAGTCCACATACAAGATATTGCATACTGCATGTAGAGCCATATTTGTTGGCAATTTCAGCACATTGGATCCGATTGGTGAGGTAAAGAACAGATTGAGTGAGAGTTGTTTGTCTACTAATGAACTAATGAACTTTTTAAGATTAAAAGAGAAGAATTGTTAAGAAACTAATGAACTATTTATTTCATTGCAAACAAATTTAGTACCTATACTTGATTACAAATCAAGTCTCCAAACCTCATTTGTCTACTAGCTAGATTATGCAGCATTGATCATGAAGAGGCCAATTGAGTGAGAGTTAAAGGAGATGAGTACTGTGAATCATCAGTCATATCGGCGGTGGCCTTAGCAGCAGTTTCTGTGGGATGACCGAAGAGATCCCAAAAGAAATATTTGGTCCTGTCCGAACATAACTCTGAGAAAGGAAGACAAGGAACCTCCGCGTTTAGTTTTCCGAATCCACAACACGCTGATGTCACGTCAGTAAAACCTGAAATTAGGGAAACGACACAATTTTCACGTACGTTTGCAAATTTTTAAACCAAATTTGATACACAAAATATACAAAAAATTTCGACGTACCGTAACGGGCAGGGTTTGAGAGGATGTCATGTACAGCCTTGAAGCTATCAAAATAAGTGTAAGCCATTGAGTTTTTCGATTCTTCTTTGAGTTGTTGCAGCATCTTTACTAGTGCTTTGTTGTACAAAGATGCCAACATGTTGTCCTCTTCATTGCATTCATAGACTGTTGAGTTCTTCGCTCTGCTCCTCGGTGTGCAACCAATCTGTGGAATTCCCGTTACTAAGAATTTACGCGCTCCAGTGTCATAAATTCTCTGTTGGTTAAGTTTTCAAATAAAAATTAATCAGTTTTCTTTCCAAGAAAACTTAACAAAAAAATAAAAAATAATTAGTGTTTATTACTTAAATCTTAATTGTTTTACCTTCAGTTGTTCTTTGAGTTTATCAGCCATTGACTGTGTATATTGTTGAGGAGTGGTCTCTTTCGACGATCCAATGTAGTCAGAAAGATCGTTAACGCCTATGGTCACGGCGAATATAGATTTGGATATGTGCATTTGGGCTTTAGATGGTCCAAGCTCATCGATTTCTTCTTTGATAGTGATCCAATCGTCCACTTGTTGTGAGAAAGTAATAGCTTGACACTGCAACGGTTTAGCAAAGATGATTAGTAAACTGTTTACGTCAAAGCGGGGATAGCTCAGTTGGGAGAGCGTCAGACTGAAGATCTGAAGGTCGCGTGTTCGATCCACGCTCACCGAATTTTTTGTAATTATATTTTAACTTACAAGTGATTGGAAGGTGCTACTGAAGATTCCGGCAGCGCCGGATGCAAAATTCACACCTGTCAAGGGGGCCGGTAGTATCTTCTCCCTCGTTAGTAAGCATCTCAGTGAGAGATACGGCGGCGGTAACGGTAAACCAAGTTTCTCGGCTATTTTTTTTTAATCAGCAAAGAAAACAATTTTTAATATTATTTCCAAAATGACTCAGAGTTTCCCATAAACGAATCTCGGAATTTCATAGCTATACATTGACAGCTGATAGTTACAGCTTACAACTACGTGTAACTTCTTGATATATATATTTTTTTTACTATATTCAACGTCTAACTAATGAGTGAATCAAATCTTTAATGTTTGTGGCCTGACATAAACACTATTAATTTTCCTTTCATACAAAAAAAAAAAGAAAAGAAAAAAAAAAAATCACGGAGGATTTTGAAAAGAAAAGAAAAAGTACTCACATATAGCATCGGCGGAGTTTTTGCCGTTACAGTATCTTCCGGTGGGTTCCTCGTCAGGAAAATCGATGCCGTTATGTGGATAATTAGCTCTGGCTATGGAAAATATTAAGTGGTTATTGTTTCCGGAATCAACCAACGAATCTCCGAACACGTATATTCCCGGAGGTGAAGTTAAGTTTCCCTTAGCTGCTTCTAGACCGGAATATAAATCGAACCGGAGGAAACCGAGGAAGAGGAGAAACATGGCGAGGAACGGTTTGTTGATCGTCTGCATTTTGTTTTGTTTTTTTTTTAATTTTTTTTTTGTGCTCCGAGGCTCTTGGAGTTGCAAGAGAGATGTAAACTTGGTGTGGTTTATAGAGAAAGGAGACATTTGAATTGACGATAAGAAGTTGCAAAATTAGAAAAAACATAAATAGAGATTTATATTATGGTGAAAAGAGGAAATATCGTTATGCCAGCTTATTTTGCTGTCCTTGTCACAAAGTTCATGTCACTCTTTCATAGTTTCATGCGACTGTTATAGAAATTTCTTTTTAGCACTGTGAATTACACCCAAAACACTTAATTTGAACCATTTCCTAATCTCTATAATAGGTATATACTTTTTTTTGATAAAATATAATCTCTGTATATTAAAATACTTATTACAGTATTGCTAATAACTTTGGTACGTGTACTTGATTACAAATCAAGTTTCTAAATCTCATTTGTCTACTTGATAATATATTTAGTATATTGATCATGAAGAGACCAATTGAGTGAGAGTTAAAGGAGATGAGTAATGTGAATCATCAGTTAGCATAAGATCGACGATGGTCCGAGCAGCAGTTTCTGTGGGATGACCGTAGAGATCCCAAAAGAGATATTTGGTCCTATCCGGACATAACTTTGCGAAAGGAAGACAAGGAAGCTCCGCGTTTAATTTGCCACTTCCACAACACGCTGATGTCACGTCAGCAAAACCTGAAATTACAAAAACGACACCGATTTGTTTTTTTCATTACTAGATACGTTGGTTCGATCTTGTTTGCAGTAGACAAAAAATTTCAACGTACCATAACGAGCAGGGTTGGAGATGATGTCATTTAAGGCCTTGAAGTTATCAAAATAAGTGTAAGACATTGTGTTCCCCAACTCTTGTTTAAGTTGCTGCAGCATCTTTGTTAGAGCTTCATTGTAGAGAGAGGCAAACATGTTTGCCACTTCATTGCATTCATGGATTGTTGAGTTCTTCTTTCTGGCCCCCGGTGTGCAACCAATCTTTGCAACCCCTATTACTAAGAATCTACGCGCTCCAGTATCGTGAATTCTCTGTTAATTAAATTTCCAAACAAAATTTAAATCAGTGATCCAAGAAAATTTAACAAACATAAGTGTTTAATATACAAATCCTTTTTTTATACCTTCAATTGTTCTTTGAGTTTATCAGCCATTGACTGTGTATATTGTTGAGGAGTGGTCTTTTCTCGAAGTTTGGACGATCCAACGTAGTCGAAAAGATCGTTACTACCTATAACCACGGTGAATAGAGATTTGGATATGTGATTTTGTGCTTCTGATGTTCCAAGCTCATTGATCTCTTCTTGAATAGAAACCCAATTGTTCACTTGTTGTGATAAAGGAATTGCTTGCCTCTGAAACATTAATATTCGATATAGATGATTAATAAACTGTTTACAAAAAGCGGGGATAGCTCAGTTGGGAGAGCGTCAGACTGAAGATCTGAAGGTCGCGTGTTCGATCCACGCTCACCGCATTTTTTTTCTTTATTTTAATTTTGTATTTTGTTAAATTATTCCCTAATTATAAAAATTAAAAATAAATCAATAAAAAGGATCTACTTGTGCCTCAAATCTACCATTCGGTACGGTAAAGCCGATTATTTTTAAAATGATTTAATATATGATGTAATTAACTTACAAGTCTTTCATCGGAGCTGTTGAAGATTCCGGCACCGCCAGAAGCAAAATTCACCCCTGTCACGGGGGCGGGTTTTCTCTTTCTCCTCGTTAGTAAGTCTCTCAGTGAGAGATACGGCGGCGGTAACGGTAAGCCAAATTTCTCAGCTAAAAAAAAACGAAATTAAAATTACATATCTTAGCATCCCGTAAAATATACTCCGAAATTCATAGCAACGATTGTTACAAGTTACAAGTTACAACTGTACGTGTAATTTTTTGTGTTTCTCTTATTATTTTTAACGTCTAACATTATGATAGTGAGTGGATATTTTTAATGCTAGTTGCCAGCACATCACCATCACGCTATCTAAATCAAAACGTGGCCTGACATAACATGCCAAACAAACACTATTATGAATTTCATTTCATACCAAAAAAAGAAAAAAAAAAAAAACGTACCGATAGCATCGGCGGCGTTTTTGCCGTTACAGAATCTGCCGGTGGGTTTGCTGTTAGGAAAGTCGACGCCGTTATGTGGATAATTAGCTCTGGCTATGGAAATAAGTAAGTGATTATTGTTTCCGGCATCAACCAACGAATCTCCGAACACGTATAACCCCGGAATCGAAGCTAATTTTCCGGTCGCTGCTTCTAAACCGGGTAATGAATCGAACCGGAGTAAACCGAGGAACAGGAGAAAGATTGCGAGGAATTTGTTCGTCGGCATGTTTTTTTTTTCCCTCCGGCGAACTCTTTACTTTTGTTTTGTTGCTCCGAGGCTCTTTGGGGAGTTGCAAGAGAGTTGTACACTTGGTGTGGTTTATATAGGAGAAAGGAGAAATGTGAACTTGACGGAAAAAAAAAAACGAAAAATAAAGATAAAGAGAAGTTTGATAATGTGAAAAGAGGAAAAATTAATGTCCCAGATTCTTTTGTTGTCCTTGTCAGACAGTTCATGTCACTCTTTCATGGCTTCATTTACTACAGTGAATTGCACCGAAAAGTATACAATAAATTTGAAGCATTTTAATTATATCATCTTTGCATATGAGTCATACTAATAAACATTACGTGAAACTGATATATAATAATTCCATTTCTACAAATTGTAAATAAAATATTAAATAAAATATAGAAAATATTTAGCCATATTATCTAACAAAATTAAGAAACAAACCGAACAAAAATTTGACTATGATAGTCAATGTATTTTTTACGGTCACAATGTATAGAGAAAAATTAAGTTTGTATCTGATAAAAAAAAGTTAGTCAACGTATTTTCTATAATATTTGCCACTTTGTCCATTTTTCTCTCTTCACCGCTTTTTTTTTTTTCCCTTCCATCTTAATTATTTCAAATCTTCTAAAATACTCCATCTGTTTCATATTACTTGTCATTCTTGCAAAATGTATCTGGACAATATCTGGATGTATCAAGCTCAAAACACATCCAGATACATCCACATACATTGCAAATAAAAAATGCCAGAATGATAACTAATATGAAACGGAGAGAGTATAATGATAAATTAGAAAAGTGTAATTCTTTTTTTTTTGTTTACTTATAAAGTAGTAAAGTGTAATTTTTTACTTTTTAGCATGTGAAGTTATTATATTGTGAATATATTATTTCGTATATATATCTTTCCTTGGATTGCTCTTAATAGATTCTCTCTAGGGTTTACTTGTAACTATATATACTCCTCTAAGTGAATCAATAAACGCAACTTTTTCCGCTACGCCTCTTTGACATGGTATCAGAGCCAGATCTCTGAAACTTGCTCTCTTGTTTCTTTTTCTCTGCAATCTGCAACTTCTCTTCGTTATTCTCCGTTTCTTTTTGAGTTTAAGTTTGGTTATTTTCGGAATTGCTTCTTGCATCCGAATTGGTTTGGTTTGTTTCTGGTTTATCTCGTTTCTTTGCTTGATCTCTTTCTCCGAAGTTTAGTTTTTCTTCGTCTGTCTTCATCAATGGTGGAAATCACAGATGATGGTTCTGTTTCAAGCAAGTCACAAGCCGAGGTTGGTCGGGATGTGACAATTTTGTCTGATTACTACTTGCCAGCGAGTGCAGATCCAGGACAGTTGATTTGCACTGTGTTACTCACTGGTCCGAATTATGAACATTGGGCTAAGTATATGTGCAATGCTCTCAAAGCCAAAAACAAGTTGGGATTCATCGATGGATTGGTCACCAAGCCGAGTTCAGGAGGTGATGAGGTTAAACTGTGGGGTATTGTTAACTCTATGCTTGTAGCTTGGATTCTCAATACAATTGAACCCAAGTTACGTAGTTCTGTTTCTTGTGCCGATACTGCTTTTGAGTTGTGGGATGGTTTGCGAAGTCGTTTCTCTGTTGGGAACGAGCCTCGGGTCTATGAACTCAAAACAAGTGTTGCTACCTTTAAACAGGAAGGACACTCGGTTCAAGACTACTTTGGAAGGTTGAAGCTTTTGTGGGATGACTTGAATGATTTCGAGCCTATTCCGGACTGTTGTTGTGGTCAGAGTAATTGCTCCTCTGTCAAGAAGCAGCTTGACTTGCGTAATAAGGAACGCAAGTACCAATTCCTTATGGGCTTGGATGGTGTTCGGTTTGGCACTACTCGGTCCAATATCTTGTGTATGCATCCTCCTCCTACGCTTGAGAGTGCTTTCTCCATGGTTCTGTAAGAAGAACATCATCAGCACGTAACTCGCGTGTCTGACACACGTCCAGATCCTGTTGGTTTCTCAGCTCAAGATGCATCTTCTGGTCGTGGTCGTGTTGTTTTCACTTGCACCTATTGTGGTCGGACTGGCCATGAAGAAAGAACTTGTTACCAACTTCATGGTTTTCCGACGGATTCTGGACGCGGTCGTGGCAGAGGACGTGGAAACAACAGTGGTCGTGGACGTGAGGTTGGTGTAGGTAGAGCAAATGCGGTTCATGCAAACTTTGGTGAGTTTGCTGCACCTTCTACTGCACCAATGCTGATCGTCAAGGCTTGCCGTTGAATAATGAACAGTGGGAGACACTCATGTCACTTCTCAATTCGGCAAAGCCTGCTCTGCGTGATCGTCTATCGGGTATTATCATTGATTCTGGTGCTTCGGTTCATCTTACAGGGAATATTGATCTTCTGTTTGATACATATGATATTCTTCCTTGNTATCGACTAAAGAGGGAAAAATGAAACTTGGAGATTCTGTGATTCTCTCTCATGTTCTCTATATTCCTAATCTACGACCTACATTGCTGTCTGTTTCTCGATTGTTGAAGGAGAAACCTTGTTTGGCAATATTTACTGATAAGTTTTGTTATTTGCAGGACCGAGTTACGGGGATGCTGATTGGTGCGGGTAGTGAGTGTGATGGTTTGTACTTCTTCCGGGGCGTTTTTGGTTTTCAAGTTAATGTGGCTGCTGTGGAATCTCGTGGAC
>OVBJ01000986.1:0-36855 GCA_900406535.1 Noccaea bulbosa | reverse complement strand
ATAATGTTGCTTGTACAGTTTTGCATTGTTATTTACTTTCCCTTGTAAGATCAAAGTATAAAACCATTGCATATTGTTGATGCAGCTTGGCCAAATCTTTTACAATTGTGTAGTATGTAATTCGCACTCTCTTGTGGATCGACCCCTAAGTACTACAACAACATGTTGTGCACTTGCAACTATATTTTGCTTAGGGTTTATTTACTTGCATTCATCTCACTACTAAGCCATGCATCATTGACATGTGGCGCAAGGTGATTCTTAAAATGCGAGGAAGTGCGAGGAAATATTAAACATGTACTACATTATTGATGGTTATTTATATGGATTTAGAAATCACACAACCAATAAACTCCCTAAATTAGGGGTGTTCAATACGAATATCGGTTCAGTTTTTTCGGTTTTCAAAATTTTGTTCAATAAAAAATAGGTACCATAATAGAACCATATTTACTTTAATTTGGTTTGGTTCTGATAGTTATGATTTTCAGATAGTCCGGTTTGGATATTTTTAGTTTCATTATTCTTGATTTTCGGAAAAACATTGTTTTAAATTTGTTTTGATTCTTCTCATTTCTTATAAACAAATTATATTTTAGAATTGAATCACTTAATTAGTAAAGAAAACATTCACGTCATATTAGTGACTTTGATCGAGAAATAGAAGCAAAACTAAAATTTCGCAAATGATCTAAAATGAAAAGTTTTGTTAGAATTGATGATCGAAATAGTATTTATATAAGGAGAAGAAGAGACTGCTTTATCTAAAGTTTTTGTAGTTAGAATTTGGTTATTTAATAATTTATTATTCTATATGATATCATTTTAAACTTATATTATTACATACCATATTATAATATTTTTGTCTACTATATACTGTATATTATATTAAAATATAGAATTAAATAATTAATCAGATTTTTTTGGTTTTTGCGGTTTATTCGGTTAATATCCAAATCATATCAGTGTCAATGATTTGTAAAAAGTTGCATTCATACGGTTTATACGGTATATCTAAATCTAAACCATATAATTAATTTTGATCCGGTCGGATTTTACCAGATTGAACACTCCTACCCTAAATATGTTTACATTTAGGGGGAATTGCCAATAATAGACCACAATTTGAATTTTTTAAGTCAACTAGACCACAATTTGAAACAATTGCAAAATTAACCTCCTATACAGTAACAGTACCCCACACTCCCTTATGACCAAACAAAAAAATTCATGTCCGATTATGATTTTAACCCCGGACGATGTGGTCTATCGGTGAGGTCTACATGGTAGAAAAACTTAGAGATCTACCTCGTAATAACATCTTAAATTTTAATTAACAATTAAATAAAAAATAATTTGACAACAAAACATGTATGAATTATTAAAACATAGACATTATCATCTACCAAAAATATGAATGTTTACAAATGAATCAATTATAGATAAACAAAGACATTTATGTTAAAACATATAAAAAGTATGAGGTCTACCGAGGAAGTCTACTGTGTCATTAAATCTTAATTTTAATTATAAAAATTGTAAAAAACAATTTGCTGAATTTTTTTATACATAAATACAATACAGACAACTTTCATCTATATAAATATAATTTTACATAATTTAACCAATTTTTTAAAAAATAAGTTAAAACACTATAAAACCATGAGAGCTCTACCAAAGAGGTCTACTAAATCATTATATCTTAAATTTAAATTAAGAAAATAATAAAAAAATATTTTGAAATATTCTTTTCACAAACAATGAAATAATAGACATTTAACATCTATTAAAAATAAAATCTCAGAAAAATGCATGAATGTATAAATATCATGAGCTATATAGTTCATAAGGATAAGAGTTTGAATAGAATGATTAGGGTTGAATGGTGTAAGTTGGAGGGTTTAGAAAGTTTCTAGATTAATAATTGTTTTTAGTTCGTTTTATGATTCAATGTTCGTTTATTTGTTATCTAAACTGTAAATTGACAATATGACAAACAAATTATTGCAAAATTGGATCTAAATTATTCGATTTAGGGTTTAGGCTAAAAGTAGACCGAATAAGTAGAGTAAGATAGTAGACCGAAAGAGAGGTCTACCGACCATTTTAACCTAGTGGGAATCCCAAAATTTCAAACCATTAGACTTAACCAGTAGAATAAGGAGAGTTTAACCTAATTATGTTAAAAAGAAAAAAATCTCTCTCTCTCTTAAACGGCACATCTTTCTCCTCTCTCTCCTTGAACCTCTGCCGATCTTTGTTCTTCAGCTCTCTCACCGGATCTTTCTCAACCTCCAGTCTCTAGCCGCCATCTTATGCAACGGTAAGCCATTTATCTTCTCTCCATAACAGATCTAAATCAGATCTGCAACATAATGTATTGGCTTATTTCTTTTAGATCTGAGCTCCAAAGAAGCTTTAGAGGAAGGAGGGTCCGAGCACAGACGAGATATGGGCCGAGGAGTTAGGGTTATTCCTTCTAATGCAGGTTTTACCTGAGCTTTCCAAGTTGCAGGTTCGTTTCTCATGGTTTTGGAATCTAAAGATTATCTTTTGCAGATCTGAGCCAACAAACAACTCATTTTAATCTTTTTCGCTGCAAGGTGAATCTCTTGTGTTTCTAGTTTTTGTTTCAGGATATAAAAAGCTTTTTGTTCATGTTTTTTGGTAATCACGCTTTTCGTTTTTTCTGCAGGTTACCGATTCAGTCTGATTGGATTTTATCGCACTGAAGATGTTAGTAAAACTTTTCAGTAGACCCTTTCAGTAGACCTACAGAGGTCTACTACACGTTGATCCCTTCCCACAGTCCCTTGCCTTCTCTGACAAGATCTCCGCAGATCTAAGCCAACAAACAACTCAATTTAATCGCTCTTTCTCTAAGCAAGGTAAATGATTTCGAAAATATATTAGCTTTTTCCATTTTTTCATACTTAAATAATTGTACTCATAGTTTAGAAATTGATTTATTGTGTGTGTTTTTGTTTGTTGTTGTTGCAGGTCTTTCAGTTGAAAGTTGATAATGTGGCGTTTAGGATAATCCATGAGTCTACTCAAATAAAAAATGCCCTCAAGATAAGTTTGATTTGCCATTAGATACTCAAAACTTGTGGTTCCATTTCTAAGATTTTTGCATGGTTTCTCTGATATTAGACATTTTTAGGTGCGCTTACTGTCAATTTTGATATAGCTGGTGGGGTTACTTTGATTTTGAAAAGCCAAATCGGATTAGGAATTGTAGCTGTTTAACAAGGCTTACCATATATTAATGCTTGAACTACATGCAAAATCTATTGGCAGATAATTATGCTGATATATGAAGGAAATATGATGCAGGGACAATCCCCGATACCAGTATTACCAAGGCTTACCATGCCTGGTCATCACATTGATCCTCCCGGTGGAAGATATAGGTTTAAAAGAAATTAATACTCTTTTTATTGTTTTTGATTCAGTCTTGTGACTTTTGTTCTTGTGTTGTAGTTTGTTTCTATTTCTTTTTCGCTTGTTTATCTTCTAGGAGTGATTCTTTTGAATCTGATTCAAAGTTTGTTGTTTCAAACATGTACCCATCATTCTTATCCACATATCTGGAACACCGTGGATTATATACCAATATACAAATATATAATCATTGCTTGATGTTTGAAAATTGAATTTCAGCAGAAAACAAACGAAGTAGATGATTTTGGCGCTATGTAAGATGAAAGTTATGAAGATTAAGTACTATTTCCGAAAGAGCTTGAACCAGTAGTTACACTCAAACTTCAGTTTTTTCTTTTGTATCATGCAGATTTTGTCTGATCAAATATGAATGAATTCAGTTTTTTTTTAGAGATAATGACTTGAATAACCCTTTATTATGGTGTATTGACCAGAATAACTCTTTGAGAGATTCATGTTGAAAAAAGTGGTGAAAAGTCCTTATATTCTTCACTGTTCATTGTATTTACGAGTCTGCCATTGTTTCTTTATATAAAAAAAAACTTTACACTTTATTTACTAATTTGCCATTTTGAACTCATCTTCTTCTCCGAGAAAACACTCTCTCCAGAAACCCTAAAATCATCAACTTTTCACCGCAGCTCTTCTTCGTCCGTTTTCGTCGAGAAATCATGTGATTTCTTCTTCTTCCCCGACGATATCTCCATTTCTTCCTTGTTCTGCGAGATTTTCTCCGTTCGGAACTCTTCTTCTTCCTTTTTCGTCGACGAAAATTCCTAACGGCGTTTCTCCGTTCGGAATTCCTCGACTCTTCCTTTTTCGGAAACTCCTCGGTGAAATCTCAGTTTCTCCGTTCTTCGTGGAGAGGATTTCTTCGATCCAGTCCGGCAGTGCTTCCATTCACATTATGCTCCATTTCTGCCTGCGAAAAGTGGGTTCCGTTCACACTGTTTATTCCCCGAATTGTGAAGGTAAGGATAGTGTTAAACCCGAGATTTTTCGTGATTTTGAGATTCTAGGTTAAGAATCTGTGTTTCTCTTCAAATTTGTTGAAAAACCTACAATTTTATAAATGGAAACCCTAAGTCTGTAACCATAGTTAAAATTTCCGGCAAACGAAGAAGCCATTAGCCATGAAAACTCTTGATTTCTAATCTTCGAAGAAGATTATTTATAGATTCTTTATTTTCTCGCTGGTAGATTTATTTATGAAATGGTTGTAGATTTGGTGGTTTTTGAATTGGTTATGGTAGACTTGTTGACAGAAGATTTGTGTGTGATATAATTTTCTTTCGTTAATGGTAGATTTGTTTGATTGTTTGGGTGGTGATGGTAGACTTGTTTGTGATATTTTATATTGTGTGTAGTGGTTGAATTGTTATGTTTTTTAAATGGTCATGGTAGACTTGTCGAATGTTTTTTGCGTAGGTTTGTTTGTGATGGATACACTATTTTTAGTGGTGGTAGGCTTGTAGACTTTTTTGTTGGTTTTGGTAAACTTATTTCGATATAATATTTTGCAGAAATGGCATCTGCAAAGCCGAGAAGGAAACCTCCACAAGATTGTATCCACCCGGAAAGTATCCACCAAGATTGTATCCACCATTGGAATTGATGTGATGATGTGGTGTATATGCAGTACGACTGCTTCTTTCACGTTCGGAAAAGGTGGGATACGGCTATTGGACAGGAGGTTGTTAGGCTAAAGGAGGAGGATGCAGAGCAGGCAAAGGAGGTTGTTAGGGAAAAGGAGGAGAATGCAGATCAGGCAAAGAAGATTGGTGACCTCAGTGTTGAACTTGAAAAGACTAAAAATGAGGTTGCACAGCTGTGGGACACGGTGAGGTTTCAAAGTTGCGGTTGTGAGTCCTGTAAGGCCGAAATTGCAAAAACGGTTGTTGTCTAAGTAGACAACTTTGCCGCCTATATGTGTAAGTGTTGCTTAAAGACAACTATTCGCCTTTTATGTAGACAACTATTCGCCTTTTATTTAGACAACTATGTGGTTTTTATGTAGACAATTATGTGGTTTGTATGTCACAAGTGTTATGTGTTTATGCTAAACCATTTGGTACTTTAATTTTAACTTGCCTTATGTATGTCTTTGTATAGTTACCACGCATAGAGTAATCTATACCCTAAATAAACCCTAAACAGCAGCCGAGTATTAAAACCTTAAACCGTTAACTCTCAAGTGCTATATAAGAGTTGGCTAAACCATAAACAACGCATAGAGTATTGAACCCTACATAAGAGTATTGTGTGTGTCATAAGGACTTTCTCAAGAAAGAGTATTAAAACCGTTTAAGAGTAGTCAAACCCTAAACTAAACCCTACAATGGTTGCCAAAGAAATATGCCACATAAGAGTATTTAAACCTTAAACCCTAAACAGTAAACCCTAAACGCTAAAGTAAAATTTGTTTCGTTGCCAAACAATCAGTGTACCCCGTTAGAGTATTAAACTACAAATTCCTAAACCCTAAAACCAAAATTTGGTCAACAAAAAAAAACAGTGGTTAAACATCTTTAGATAATAATTAGTCTACCATTCCAACAATTTCCGAGATAACTCTACCATTTGACCCATTAATCTACCGTCATTAAAACTTGAAAAAACAGTTTTTCAAGAATCAAAATGTGAAATTAATCTACCACCATTACAAATATATCTACTGCAAATACGATATTCTACTGTCAAACAAAATATATCTACCGCAGCGACATTTATCTACCATCATTAACTCAAAAATCTACCATAACTACGTGTCTACCATCATTCATAATAAATCTACCACTAAATTATAAATCTATCGTCAAGAAAAAAAAATCTACCAAACTCCACCAATTAATCTACCACGCGATAATTAAATCTGTCATTCGTAAGAAAAGTCTACCAAACATACTTAAATCTACCACTACTTAAGTTTAAATATACTGTTCCGTTTATAACTCTACCGTTTCCAAGTAACTCTACCATCATACGATCATACGTCATCACAAAAAAAGTCTATCGGTCGTAACAAAAATCTATCGTTCAAAAAATAAATCTACCACTGCCGTTCCTAAATAAATCTACCACAACTGGCTTGGTAGATTTATTATTTCGGGTGGCAAATTTTCATTAATGGCAATTTCGTAATTCAAGTTTTTTTAATAGAAAAAATTAAGGGTAAAACAGGTATGAAAGTATTTCTAGTAATTAAAAAAGTTTGATGTTATTCCAGTCATTAGAGCATAATAAAAGGTTATTCGGGTTATTTCTCCTTTTTTTATAAGGCAGAAGAAACTTGAAAGTAAGATAATGTAATATCAAAATATAAAAAGAAGGTTACAATTTTTGTTGATTGACTTTTGAAAAAACTACACTTTATAGTATCTTTAACCTATACAGAAGTAAAAATATAGAACATGGTCTTTCTGTCTCTGGTACTCTAGTATTCTGCATGATTGATAAGTGACACTAACAGATAAGAAATCACACTCTGATTGACATAAAATTAAAATTAAAAATATACATTTATGGCCTAGACTTAGCTACAATAGAACAAAATATACATTCGGGCAAGTTTTACGAGACATAGGATGCAACTCGTAACTTACACAAAAAACTTGAAAACAGCACAAAATAGACCTTATACGTAGACCTCAGTTATAGACCTCATCTTCAGTCTACATTTGCAAGATATACATCATCTTCAATATACATGATGTCATGCCATGCCATGACCTGTCTTCTATCATCAGCCATTTTCCATCAACATAAGCTAAACAAACCATTTTCTGCAACAAAAACAAACAAAACAATATAATTGGATTAGTAGACATATGCGTATACCAATTGTGTAGACCTCCACATCGGTCTACCGAAAAATTAAGTGACTTAACTAATTTAAAAGAAAATCGAATAGCGCCTTAATTACACTGAATGAACATTTGAAACTCATACATAAGCAAGTAAACAAGTAAAAACAACCAAATGTTCAAGAAATTTTTCAAAATACTTGATATATTGACCCAAAAAGCGATTTAAAAAAACACATGTAATAATAGACTTAATATGTAGACCTACCTAGTAGACCGCGATTAAGCCTACAATGTAGACCTCTGCAGAGCTCTACTACACGTGGAGGTTAGTTTTGCAATTGATCAAGAAAAATATTTTTCGCGGTAGACGTCCTTTTGATTAGTAGAGCTTTGAATCGGTTTACTGAGCATAAATAGGTCTACGGTGTAAGTCTAATGCAAAAAATAGACTTCAAAATGGTTAGTTTTGCAGTTGACTCAAGTTTGACTTTTCTCTAGTAGACATCAATGGTAGACCTCAATTTTTTACGTTGACCAGTAGACCTCACATGAGGTCTACCGCCCCGTAGACCTCAAAAAAATATTTATCTCGATCAATTGCAAAACTAACCTCATGGAGTAGACCTCGAAGATAGACCTCCAAAACAAACATTTATCTCGATCAATTGCAAAACTAACCTCCACGTGGAGTAGATCTAAGTGGAGGTCTATGACTAGTTTTTTTTTTTTTTGCAAAGGAAATATCGCGGTATGCTATGCGTTGACCAGTAGACCTCACTGGACGACTACTAAGTGAAAATAGACCTCCATTAAGGTCTACATTCACGGACCGGAACTGGAATTCTTAGATTTTTGAAAGAAATGTTACTTGACCGCCGGAGAAAGGCTCTTCGAGGGCTAAGAACTTCGATTTAGGCTTTCAATAACGAACTCCGGTCGTCACCGTAAGGTAAACAATCGAAAATGCGAAGACCCAAGATTTAAGTTTGTTTATAGAGTTTTTGAGATGAAAATGGGGAGGAAATAGAAGAATATGAGTTTGTGAGATGAAAGAAATAGCATATCTAGCTCAAAAGTGAGTTTTTGGAATGTTAAGAGCTCCAAATTGGATGAAAATGGTGGTTGACAACATTGATGATATGGTATTCTCGAAATTAAGTGTAAAAAATAAGGGATATTTGGTTTTTAAGCAGACCTCGTAGACCTCAGTAGTGGTCTACAACTCGAAAAATTAATTATATTCTCGTAAATAGTTAGACAAAAAATAAAAAAATTGAGGAGGTTAATTTTGCATTTGATCACAAATTGTAATCACAAAATGAAAGAACCTTACATTTACATTGAATTTGGTGTCAATGTGAAAGAACCATTCCTCTATGTTACATCATACATGATCCATAATGGGCCCAACATTAGTACGGTAAGCCCATAACATTGAGCAAGGCGCGTGAAAAAACGCTCGCCATACTAATATTTCTGCCACGCGCCCCCTTTTCGTCCTCATTGACACGCACATTCGTATATGCTCAATTCAGAAGTCCGCTTTCATTTTTTTTCACTGGCGCATAACCCTAACCCTAACTCGCTCGAACGTCAGAAGAAAACAATTGAAGAAGAAACGAGTCAAAGAGCGACACGATCGTAAGCAGGGAGCTTGATTTCTCCCCCGACTTCTATGGATTCTCAACAGAGCGACCTCTATGAGACGGCATCTCAGCCGGATACAGTGGCCGACGCGTATACCTTTTTGGAATTCAATAGTCAAGGTGATTCGGAGTTCGATTACCAAGAGTTCCAATCACAGACGGCATGGCCGACCCCGTCTGATTCCATATCCATCGTCGACCCTTCCGATCTTCCCGGAGGAGGAGCGGCCGCGGATCACCATTCCGAGGCTTCGTCACCTTCTTCCCTGTCTGCTGGTGTCGGTAATGGCGCGAAAGCGGGACGTGGTGGCGTCAGTGGTAGCAGCCAGGTTGATGCATTGGCCGCGGGTATTGGAAATTTGAACTTCGAGGAGACTGGAGACGATGACGGTTTCGATTATGGTAAGAATGATTTCACGGAGCACGCGTGTAAGTACTGTGGCATCTCGAACCCAGCTTGCGTGGTTAGGTGTAATGTGGCGTCCTGTAGGAAGTGGTTCTGCAATTCAAGGGGAAACACCTCTGGCTCGCATATCGTGAATCATCTGGTTAGTAATCTGTTTTACTTTTTCTTTCTTCCTCTGTGGAATCATACATTCTTGTGTAAGTCTTGGTATTAATAGGTAGCATCTGGTTTGTTTTGTTTGCTGCACCATTGTCATGCTATAGATATGTTTTTCTACTCTTGGGTTGCGTGGAATTGCACCCTTTTAAGATTCTAAATGGGTACCCTTGTATTGGTTATTTAAGGTTCGAGCGAAACACAAGGAAGTTTGTCTCCATAGAGACAGTCCGCTTGGGGAAACAATTCTCGAATGCTACAACTGTGGGTGTCGAAATGTCTTTCTTCTCGGCTTCATCTCAGCGAAGACAGACAGTGTTGTTGTCCTTCTCTGTAGAGATCCTTGTTTAAATGTAAATGCTCTGAAAGATATGAACTGGGACCTAAGTCAGTGGTGTCCCTTGATTGACGACCGGTGTTTCCTCCCCTGGCTTGTTAAGGTTAGTTTCTATCCTTGCTTTCCTATTTTTATTTATTTTTTTCTTTAAAAAGACGTCCTCATATAAGAGCTATTATCAATTCTTGTTTTGCAGGTCCCATCAGAGCAGGAACAGCTGAGAGCACGCCAAATTAGTGCGCAGCAAATAAACAAGATAGAGGAATTATGGAAGACAAATCCAGATGCTACCCTTGAAGACCTTGAAAAACCTGGTGTAGACGATGAACCTCAGCCTGTTCAACCCAAGTATGAAGATGCATACCAGGTATACGTTTCCTCAGCCTTTTATGAATGAAAATAAGTAACTCTTTGTTCAAATTTCGAGAGAAACAGTTGTTAATTTTCGTCATGCCAGTTTAGTGGACGAGGTCTCTGTTAATATGATGCTTTTATACTTAACCTTCTTGGTGGTTCTTCCTTCTGCAGTATCAAAACGTGTTTGCACCTCTTATTAAGCTCGAAGCAGATTATGACAAGGTGTGTATTTAGAATTTGTAGCATTATTTTTCATGTCCCTTTTATTCTTGTTCTGTTGGGTCTTATCATCTCAATTCTTTTGTAGATGATGAAAGAGTCGCAAAGCAAGGAAAACCTCACAGTTCGTTGGGATATTGGTCTTAACAAGAAGCGCGTTGCATACTTCGTCTTCCCTAAGGTTGTTGAAGCCTAGTGGTTGCTATTAGGACTTGTTTAGAACATTTTCTGATTTAAACTTTTGACGCAGGAGGAAAATGAATTGCGATTAGTGCCAGGTGATGAACTACGTCTGCGCTACTCGGGGGATGCTGCTCATCCAGCTTGGCAATCAGTTGGACATGTGGTATGCCACTTTCCTGGATTTGATATGACTATATACTATCTATTCTGCTTGCAGGGTGGATCCTGTAAGTGAGGCCATTTAGGTCCTTACCAATACTTCTTTTAAATTTCTCCAGATCAAGCTAACTGCACAAGAGGAGGTTGCTCTTGAACTCCGAGCTAATCAAGTGAGTTTAAATTCAACTGTTATAGACTTGCTTTTGACATTGACTTGTGAAGATATGTTAAACCTTACTTATTTGTGTGTAGGGAGTTCCAATTGACGTGAACCACGGATTCAGTGTTGATTTTGTTTGGAAAAGTACAAGCTTCGATCGAATGCAGGGAGCAATGAAGAATTTTGCTGTTGATGAAACAAGTGTGAGTGGGTAAGTAACTGAAAGCCTAGTTGAACAAAAAAAAACTGAAAACCTAGTTCCCTTTTGGTGTGTGTCCCTTTGTCACTGCACTTTGATTAACCACTGAATTACCACATTTCTATTTTCTTTTTTTGAAGTTACATTTACCATCAGTTATTGGGACATGAAGTTGAGGCCCAGATGGTCCGTAATACATTACCTCGACGTTTTGGGGTACCTGGTCTTCCAGAACTGAATGCATCTCAGGTAATTAATGGCTTTCAGCTTATCATGTTCACGAAGAGTGTTTGTCATAACTGCCTTCTTGAAACCGTCAGGATCGTTTTGATCCCATGTGCCATGTTAACACAATGGGGAATTTATTTTCTGAATCTGCATAACGGATTTCTAACAGTTTGTATCTTATCCTTGACTAGGTTAATGCGGTGAAGAGTGTCCTTCAGAAGCCCATCAGCTTGATCCAAGGTCCACCTGGGACAGGTAAAACCGTGACTTCTGCAGCAATTGTGTATCACATGGCAAAACAGGGCCAGGGACAGGTAAGCTGATTATTGATCTTTCAGGATGCTGTTTGTGAGTTGACCACCAGAGATTTAAAATTATTGCCTGACAGGTTCTTGTTTGTGCCCCAAGTAATGTTGCTGTCGACCAACTAGCCGAAAAAATTAGTGCTACTGGTTTAAAGGTGAATATTTGGACCCCCAGTGTCTAGTTTTTTTTATTATTTAAATTTTCATAAGATGCTGGATATTCCTCTTTATTATTCATTTTGGAAAGTTGCAATCCTCCAATTTTATTTGAAGAAGCTCAATATATTCTTGCCAAAGTATATTGCTTCCTTATAAACTTTTTCCTACTTTGATGTCAGGTTGTTCGCCTTTGTGCAAAATCAAGGGAAGCTGTAAGTTCTCCTGTAGAGCATTTGACCCTTCACTACCAGGTTAGTTGTCATGGTGGCATACTTAACTCCCTCATTCATTTTATCGCCTTCATCTCTCTATAATTAATATGAACGGTTGCTTGCAGGTACGACATCTTGACACATCTGAGAAGAGCGAACTGCATAAGCTACAACAGTTGAAAGATGAACAAGGTCCCACATTTTCAGCTTATCTGCAGCTGTCATTTCTTTTTAATTCTTCATTTACTTTCTATTGCCAGTTTCTTGTAATGATGTGTTGAAGTTTCTAATTTGTGCTCGCATCCTGTAACTTTGAAGTGAACATAACGTTTACGTTATCTTTGCTTTTTCATTTTTATTGTCACTAGGTGAGCTGTCAAGCAGTGATGAAAAGAAATACAAAAATCTGAAAAGATCAACAGAACGCGAGATAACCCAGAGTGCTGATGTCATTTGCTGCACCTGTGTTGGTGCTGCGGATCTTCGGTTGTCAAATTTTAGATTTAGACAGGTTAATATCAGTTACTTAATTTTGGGCATCTCTAATTTTGTGGAAGCTGATATGCCCTACCTCTCTGATAGGTACTTATTGATGAGTCTACTCAAGCAACAGAACCTGAGTGCCTTATTCCTTTGGTCCTCGGAGTAAAACAGGTATTAGGGTTCTCAACGAGCTTACTTGTTACCGTTAACTACTATTGATTGCTTACAGAAGTTTTTTGCACTAGGTTGTTCTTGTTGGTGATCATTGTCAGCTTGGCCCTGTCATTATGTGCAAGAAAGCAGCTCGTGCTGGCTTGGCACAGTCTCTCTTTGAACGCCTAGTGCTTCTTGGTATTAAACCGATTAGATTGCAGGTACTATTTTAATTGCTCTGCTCTAACGCAACAGATTTGAGCACCTGAAATGGAATTTTGTTTGATAATATTTAAATTTTTTTGAAGAAAGTTATGTAAATATTCTGTGAATCACTTCTTTTTCTGGTGATGCTTTACTGGGATTAAGATAATACCTTATATTTTCCCTTTCACTACGTCCAGTGGCCTGTCCACTAAATGTATATTCTTGATTTCAGGTTCAATATCGTATGCATCCAGCTTTGTCCGAGTTTCCATCCAATAGCTTCTATGAAGGAACACTACAGAATGGAGTCACAATTATTGAAAGGCAAACAACAGGGATTGATTTCCCGTGGCCTGTGCCGAACCGGCCTATGTTTTTCTATGTCCAGGTATCAAACTTTGCACTGGGACTAGTTTAGAACGTTTAAAAGCATGGTCTATCTGAGCCCTGGGCTCGGCCCCCATTAAAAGCAAACTTAATTAATTGCAGCTGGGGCAAGAGGAGATCAGTGCTAGTGGAACATCATATCTAAATAGAACCGAGGCTGCTAATGTGGAGAAACTTGTGACCGCTTTCTTAAAGAGTGGAGTTGTCCCCAGTCAGGTGAGTGTGATAGGATTGTTTACTAAAATCTAGTAATAGGATTGTCTATTAATGTCTAGTAAATTATTTGGGTATCGGTTGACGTATCAAATTATGCTCGATGTTACCAGATTGGAGTGATAACTCCATACGAGGGACAGAGGGCATACATTGTTAATTACATGGCAAGAAATGGTTCTCTCCGACAACAACTTTACAAGGAAATTGAGGTAGTATTGTCAAAATCGGTTTTAGAAAGGTTTATTTGAGATCCTGTCTTATATTTAACAAGCTCTCGATTTTACAGGTTGCCAGTGTTGATTCTTTTCAAGGAAGAGAAAAAGATTACATCATATTGTCCTGCGTTAGAAGTAACGAGCATCAGGTCTGTGGGTGCTTTTTGGCTATAAATTATAGTCTGTACTCTGGTTAATGGTTTTCCTTCTCAATCTGGTGCTGTGGTACATTGGTTTTGAGAAACATGGAGTTGACTCATAGCTGCTGGTTTTATGATTTTCAGGGCATTGGATTCCTTAATGATCCACGGAGGCTCAACGTTGCACTTACACGTGCTCGTTATGGAATTGTTATTCTTGGAAACCCGAAGGTTCTTAGTAAACAGCCTCTATGGAATGGCTTGTTGACACATTACAAGGTACACCAGAAATTAAGTCTTTTACTGTATCGTTATTGTCACCATCTGTTGCCACTCAGTTGGTACAATCGTTCTTTGTGGGGTTTTGGGATGCTATGTTCAGAATTTATCGAGTAATATAATTGATTGTACGATACTAACTTGAGAATTCTGTTTGTTTGTTTTTGTTTTATCGATAGGACCACGAGTGCTTGGTTGAGGGACCTCTTAATAATTTAAAGCAGAGCATGGTACAATTTCAGAAACCAAGAAAGGTACCAAATGAACCTCGATGTCCATCAGCCTAGAATACATTGACAGGCAATTTGAACAGCAATTCTCTTTCGTACTTTTTTTTAGATTTACAATGATCGTAGACTATTTTATGGTGGTGGTGGTGCTGGCATGATGGGAAATGACCATTTTGGTTCGGGTAATGCCGACAGAAGAGGCAGTCGTGGAAGGGGTAAATGTCCAGTAACTTTTTTTGTATCTTCTGTGATTATATTTGTGCTTTATTCATTCATGATCCCCATGTTTAAACCTTTTTTCTTCTATTGATTCAGCGGGTGGTTCGTATCTGCCTTCAGGCCCACCTAATGGTGCTAGACCTGGACTTCACCCAGCTGGCTACCCGATGCCTAGGGTACCACTATCACCCTTTCCTGGTGGTCCTCCTTCTCAGCCATATGCTATTCCAGCTCGTGGACCTGTTGGTGCTGTTCCTCATGCTCCCCAACCTGGAAACCACGGATTTGGAGCTGGTCGTGGAAGTTCAGCTGGGGGCCACCTTCCGCCCCAGCAAGGCACCCAGCATAATGTTGGAACTATTGGCCCTAGTTTGAACTTTCCCCTTGATAGTCCACATAGCCAACCTTCACCTGGTGGTCCACTTTCCCAACCTGGATATGTAAGTATTGTCCACATCTCTTTGAAGTTTTCATCTAATTTTTGAAGCATTAGAACTCGGTTTTTTTGTTTTATTCTAAGTTATGACGCCATAATTGCCTTTTCAGGGTAGCCAAGCGTTCAGGGATGGATTTATGGGCGGCATATCTCAGGTTGTCTTCTCGTTTAATTTTACTTGGTGATTCGGTTGGAGCTTATTCTACTTTTTGTCTGTTGTTTAATCTTCTTTTTGCCAATTCCACCAGGATTTCTTGGGTGATGATTTTAAGAGCCAGGGATCTCAGGGTCCTTACAGCATGGCCGACTTTGCTACACAGGTGTAGTTTCTTCTCTGCTTTAGTGATTAGAAATGTCTTACTTTGGGTATAAGATAGTAGGATAAAGCGTATTTTTGAAACTCAACATCTCTCCTTCGTTCATATAGGAGGTTTGGCAGTAATCTTTTACTATGTGCTGCAAAGTTGATTTTCCTAGGAATCACGGAGCTCTCGTTTTTTTTCTTCCTTTTCTTACGTTGGCTGTGTTTTATGAGTTCTGAGCTATATTTGTATATAACATGTTGGTACGCCTTACAGGGAGGATATCCTGTTGATTATGCAACACAAGGAGCCCATGGAGCGTTTCCTGGAAACTTTATGAACCAGAATTCTCAAGCCGGTTATTCTCATTTCAGCGGAAGTAACGATTTCATGTCGCAGGTGTGTTTCTCGAGGCCTTTCCTTCCTACGCAGTTTTTTATTTTAAAAATAATATTTATTCCTACATCTGAGCCTTTGATTGCATATGCAGGAGTATATGGCACATGGAGCACATGGTCTTTTCACCCATCCTGGCTTTATCGAGGATGATGGGCAACAGAATCCTTTTGGTGGGAACAATCCTAATCTTCAGTCTCAGGTTTGTCCTTTTGGAATGTTTGTCTGCGTTTGTTGTTGACAAAGCAATCTTGTGTAAGTTATGTTTCTGGTCATAGATGCTAACGGCTCTTGTCTAAAAATGTGCTCAGGGTCTCCCGAATTCACTCTACTCGCAGCCTTTCTCACAGTACAACACCCAGCCACTAAACCTTTCAGCCCCACAGCAATCTCAACCTAACCAGAGCTCACAAAACCCAAAGCTTCCTTACAATGGCTAATGTGACAAAGAGAAAACTTGAATGCATTGGGTTTATAATAAACCCTTGTTGCAAATTCAGCAAGCGTGGTTTCGTGCTATCCACGGCTCCAAACAAAAACATGTGGTGGCTTCCGGTTGCTTGCAAGGTATGTGCCTTTCTGGCTCGCTTAACGCAGCAACAGGTAATGATAATACTGAGAAACAGGTACCTAAAGTAACCTGGATGAAAAGTAGTCTTGGTCCGTAGGTCCTTTGGGCTTATATATTTATATATGATTGCTTTTGCCGTGTAATTTGATAATCTCATCCTCATATTGTAGTCACTTACCCATAGTTAAAAAGATATCGGTGGTGGTGTTTGGTGAAAATTGATATGATTATTACTACTACAAGCTCTTGATTTATTTGGTTTTTGGATATTTTTCACTTACTTATTTTGTCTGGATCATTGATTCGATTATCTATTACTACCGCTGAGATATGTGCAAGTTTTGGTTTATGGGGTTGCGCAGTCTTGCTTTTGGTTTTTGATATTCATAAACACCGATTTTGCTCTGTTTTGATACGGTTTTCATAAAAAAATAATTATTACCATTGTGAAAAAGATTTATATTTTTTCCGTTTGGGTGATAAGTAGACGATTTGGTTTGGCATTTTGGCAGCATAGTCACTAAATGTCAATCACTAATAACTTTCGTCATTTCGTCTCTTTGCTGGGTTGCTTGTGGCGTTGTACACGTGTCACTGCTCATGAGGCGGTGTTAATGGATTCTTTATCGGGTTACCAATAAGGCCACGAAGCCCAAAATATCTTCTACGAAACGACAGGGAAACGCGCAATACGTTTTTGGTTTGATCTCAAAAAGACAAGAAACTCTCATATTTTGGCTACCTCCTCCCGAGGTTTCTTCTAGCTTTAGCTCTAAATATGAAAGGGACTCTTTCACGGACTCGAATTTGTTTAATTTTTCATATTGAAAATACAAATAGAAATGCGAGATGCCGTGAACTTTATATACCTGCTCACTTCTATATCTAAGATCTAGTTGGGCCTCCCTAATTTATCTCTCATATCCGTTGATATTGGCTTTTGGCACAACTCAAGTTTCTTCTTTTTTCATTACTACTGTAACACGCCAAAAATGGAATAAAAAATTACATAAATTATCTTTTTTCAGCATAAGATATCTTTTCTAGTCAATATTGAAGATGTTTCCCCGATATTATCTTGACCGTACAAATAGTTTAGTCTGGATAGAGTTAATATGGACAAAATATAAAAGTGTAACGCTTGCATCACCTGCAGACCCAGAATGGCAGTTGAGTGATTTTGTGGTAAATAAAGGGCAAAATGATAATCTTCATCATTACAATATTGTTTTTCCTTAAAGCAAAACAATATATTTCCTATTACTATAGTTTCTGATTTGAATATAGACACAACTAAATAAATAACCATTTTTATTGACATGAAATCGAACAATTTAGGCGCTTTCCTTATTATAAAATACAAATATGATAAAAGCAAGATATTAAAAAATTAAAATATATCGTATTTATTTTTGATTTGGGAGGACAGCTGTACATTTGATTTAAGCGTAGCTTCAACTCCATAACAGTCTCTCTCTCTTTCTCTCATACGCCGAAGAAAACAAGAGGAAAGCGAAGTAAAACAGAAAGAGACTATCTCTGACTCACTCCTGAAGATCCAAACCTTCAAAGTAAAATCCCAGGTTTTCCTTCGTTTCCTCTCGATTTCAAAATTAGGTTAACCATTTTTCCACTCTCTTCCCTTCGTTTTTTTTTTCGTTTCTCTTTTATGTGATTGTGATAACGTATCGCGGAACACTCCTCGCGCTGTGTCTCATTGTTTTTTGCCCTCTTTGTAGGTTTCTGAAATTTCCTCATGCGATTTTTGCTCTCTTCGCTGTTGCAGAAGCAGATTTTGTATGGGACAACCATTTTGGGACTGTTTATGGAGATAGTGAATTAAGATTAGCTTCGTCTTTGTGGAACCGTTACTGAGAATCGCGAATTTTTGGTCTTATATGTCGTCTAGTGTAATCTCGGTTCTCTGGGATAGTGTGTGACTGATTTCGCTTCCCTTGGTGATGCTCGAACTCGTGCTCTTGTGTGTCCTTTTGGTGTCCGCGCCATGTTTTAGCTTGTCACAGTATCGGGGCACTGAATTAGAGAGCCCCGTGAGGTTATCTTCAGATTCAGATGTAGATTCTGGGAATTCTGGCTACCTGACTTGTCAGGACCTGGACGGTGTTGGATCGCTGAATACTACTTGCACCCTGAATTCAAATCTGCGTTTTGATTCTGATGTTTATGTTAACGGGACGGGAAATCTGAACATACTTGCTCGTGTCTTAGTTGACTGCCCCATCGAAGGATGTATGATCACTTTCAATGTATCTGGAAACATTCATGTGGGTGAATCAGCTCGAATCGTTGCCGGTTCTGTGGTTCTCTCTGCTGTCAATTTAACCATGGACAGCAATTCGTCTATCTACACGACAGCACTGGCTGGACCACCGCCTTCTCAGACTAGTGGAACACCGGTTGGTACTGACGGTGCCGGTGGAGGCCATGGTGGGAGAGGTGCTTCGTGTGTGAAGAGCAGTACGTCGACTTATTGGGGTGGTGACGTTTACGCCTGGTCGTCTTTGCAGGAGCCTTGGAGCTATGGGAGTGAGGGAGGCGTTAAGGCGTCCTCAACGAATATCAGAGGGAAAGGTGGTGGTCGTGTCAAGCTGATATTGAAGGATACAATACAGCTGAATGGATCTGTTTCCGCAGATGGCGGTGATAGTGGAGAGGAAGGGGGTGGGGGATCTGGAGGAAGTATCTGTTTTCGTGCAGTTAAGCTGTAAGTCCATGCTTCCATTTTGAGTTATGTATCTTACCTGTTTATTAGAGCTGCAACCTGACTTAAACAAATCTTAGTTATTATGGGATGGTAACTTGTTAATTTTGCTTCAGTGCAATCTTTCTCACCTTGTCATTTTGAATATGTAGGAAGGGTTATGGTAGAATATCTGCATCAGGAGGGAAGGGATGGGGTGGAGGTGGTGGAGGAAGGATCTCCCTTGACTGCTACAGCATCCAAGAAGATGTCAGAGTTCTTGTGCATGGTTTGTATTTCTTTTGCTACTCTACAGGCTGTACTTAATCTCATTAGTTGTGGATTTAGTTCTCCATTTTAGGCTGTGTTGAACATTTAGCGATTCGTCCATACTAAATGATTTGGTACTATTGTCTTTTAACTGCAGGTGGTGCAAGTATCGGGTGCCCCCAAAATGCTGGAGCAGCTGGAACTTACTTTAATGCAGAATTGGTGAGTTTGAGGGTTGGGAATGATAATATGACTACAGAGACAGAAACTCCTTTGCTCGATTTTCCTACAAGGCCTCTGTGGTCAAACATCTATGTAGATAACCACGCAAAAGTTTTGGTTCCGCTGCTCTGGACCAGAATGCAGGTCAGTTAATTTCCTGAATGTCTTTGTTTTTTCCCCGATAAAGTCCTGAATCATCTTCTCTACTAAAGTATGAATGAATTTCTCTATGTTTTCTTTTAACAGCTGACCTTGCAAGTTTCAGTTATTTTTCTTATTAAAGATTGCTTAACAAGAAGCTCCTTGGTCTTTCTTTATATACCCCCTAAATATTTTTATTTTTATTTTTCTGATTCTGAAGGTCAGAGGTCAAATCAGTCTTTACCGGGGAAGCAGCATTGTGTTTGGGTTATCAAATTTTCCAATTTCAGAATTTGAGCTTGTTGCCGAAGAGCTTCTAATGAGTAACTCCGTTATAAAGGCAGGTTATTGTTCCTCACCATTCAGTAAAAATCTTGATTCGGCTTTACCGTCTTGCTTTATCCTATATGTTTTGTTAAGTTAAGTTATTTCGTCCTTAAATGAAGGTTTTTGGTGCATTACGACTTGTTACAAAGATGCTGCTCATGTTGAATTCTGTGATCAAAATTGATGGTGAAGGAAACCCTGCGGTGCCTTCCTCTGTCCTTGAAGTTCGCAACCTTGCAGTTCTAACGGTATACTTGTTAATCTCATCATGTCTCTTTTTCTTCTGTTGGTTGGATTGGAAGACAGATTTTGACTTCTTATTGTTGTAGGAAAAGTCCGTCATTGCTTCTAATGCGAACTTGGGTGTATATGGTCAAGGGATGTTGACGCTCACCGGTCCTGGGGATGCAATTAAAGGCCAGAGACTCTCCTTATCTCAGTTTTACAACATCACTGTAAGAAATAACTGTTTTAACATCATTATATCATCCAACTTCTCTTGTTTTGTTTATATCTATGTTATTATGATCATCTTTCTCTCCGTCTGTTCCGTCTGTTACAAACATTTACTTAGACGAAGTCATCAGTGGAGTATGTAAAACTCTTTTTAAAATTTTCTTCAATCTTGCAGGTTGGACCAGGTTCTATAATTCAAGCACCACTTGACGACAAAGAAAGCAAAACAGCGTGAGTATGACTTCCTATACGTTTACATTATTTTCTCTGTGGGTGATTATTGCTAGACTTACTTAATGAAACGATGTGCTAGAAAATCTCTTTCTTTTTTATAGGGTTACTCAGGCCCTTTGTGAGAGCAAGACATGCCCAATAGACTTGATAAGTCCGCCGGATGATTGCCATGTCAATTATACACTATCCTTTTCCCTTCAGGTAAGTTTGATAAAGAAGTGTCTTGATGGTTCATAATTATCATTCTAGCACGAGTTAAGTTTTGTGATGTATAGACTTTGTACTACTTACTGGGTAGTTACGCAATTAAAGAGTCTTCAAAACTTTCTGCTAATATATGCCAAACAATTGCGGGTTCCTTTATCGTGTAACACCTCTAGTAGGCAATAGTAACCCTTTCTGTGTTACTCTCCTGGAGTAAAATCAGATTTGACTGCTTCTTAATAATGATTTTCCTTTCTTTATTTTTAGCCTCAAAGTTTTGATAATTCTTCAACCTTTTAATTTTCTAGATATGTCGAGTTGAGGACATTCTTGTGAGTGGACTTGTTAAGGGAAGCATAATTCAAATCCACAGGGCAAGATCGGTAGTAGTTACTGATGAAGGCTTGATCACTGCATCCGAATTTGGTACATAAACTCAGTCTCAGCAAATTGTACAACTGTTTGCCCTCACACTGCAGCAGTATTCTCACCATTTTGTTAAAATTTTGAATACCTTTCTGCATAAATGTGGTTTCTGATTCTATGCACAAAATTCTGTGACAGGTTGCAGTGGTGGGCTGGGGAAAGGACTTTATTCTAATGGGGCTGGTTGTGGTGCTGGGCATGGAGGGCGAGGGGGATCTGGCCTTTTCAATGGGAGAGTGTGCAATGGAGGTCATACCTACGGCGACCCGGATTTTCCTTGTGAGTTAGGGAGCGGAGCTGAAAGTCCAGATAAATCATATGAGAATGTGATTGGTGGAGGGATGATTGGTCAGTACTATTATAGTTCTCTTTTCTCCTTATTCATTTTTCTATTATTTTGGAAATCTGGCAGTGTGAATTATCTGTTTACTCATCTGGACCAGTCATACAATTTTTTTTCCAACTTTTCAGTAATTGGCTCCATCCAGTTTCCTCTCTGGATGCTTAATCTGCATGGATCTCTAAGCTCTGATGGCCAAAGCTTTGAGAAGCCAATAGCGAGTGGTAACAGGTCTTTGGTCGGTGGAGTTGGTGGAGGATCTGGTGGGACGATTCTTCTTTTCCTTCAGATGCTTGAACTCTCAAACAATTCATCTCTATCAGTTCAAGGGGGCCGGGGTGGTCCTCTCGGGGGTGGAGGGGGTGGAGGTGGGAGACTTCACTTTCACTGGGACATGTTACACACTGGTGACGAGTATTCTCCTGTTGCAACCATTAAGGGGTCCATTAGTAATAGGTATGCACGATTATCATGATTGCATGCTTACTACTTGGGTCATTTGTAGTAGGTAAAGGCATGCATATATACGTTGATTGCTAGTACTATGCATTGCCAGGGATATGAGAGGACAGTGGGATCTTAATTTTGATGCTTGAGATTATGTCAGTACTATTTTTTAATGCAAAATTCGAAAGGGATCTTGGAAATCTTTGGAATCTAACAGAAAAGTTGTTAATCTCCAAAACGTATCTTTATGAATCTGAACCCAGATCTTGAATTGTTTGCTTTCTGATGTCTTCAGAGGAGGTGCAGGGGACCATGGAGGCCGTTTCGGAGAAAAGGGAACAATGACTGGAAAAATGTGTCCAAAGGGGCTCTATGGTACATTTTGCTTGGTAAGTCTAATGTTTACTAAGTCGTAGTTACATCGACACCAGCCATTTATGTCTTAGCTTTTTACCATTGTTGCTTATCCTTCATTTCAGTAACAAAATGGGTGTAACAAATCACGAAATTAGACAATCCCAGTAGTGGTCTTTTAGTATAAATGCAAATCTCTGCCTTGTTTGCTTGTGCCTGATACTTCTCAATATTTCTGGATTCATGTGTTGTTTCAGGAATGCCCCATTGGCACTTACAAAAATGTTGAAGGCTCTGACAAACGTCTTTGTACACCCTGCCCACCCGAGCATCTTCCAAGTCGTGCAAAATTTGTATACGTGCGAGGTATTGTATCTTATAGTTCTCTTGTTCTTCCGTCCCCTGATCTTGTGTTTCTTCTTAATTGGGATGTCTTCTGACGGAAGGAGCTTTGAATCTGCAGGAGGAGTTAGCGAACCTGTTTGTCCTTACAAATGTGTATCTGACAAGTACAGACTGCCAAACTGCTATACACCTCTGGAAGAGCTTGTTTATACATTTGGAGGGCCATTGCCCTTTGCTCTTCTACTATCTTGTGTGGTGGTAGTTTTGGGTCTGTTGCTAAGCACATTAAGTAGCAGATTGCTCATATTAAGTTTCTATGGTTCCAGTTCCATCGAAAACCAGAGTTCTCATTGTTTACCCCATCTTCTGTCACTCTCTGAGGTATGGTGTTGCGGAAATTTTCTTGTCCCAAATCTTCCCTTTTTGCAAGACATTAAGGATCCAGTATTTTTTAACCAAACTTTCTGGCCTATTTTTTTGTCATTCTAGGTTCGAGGCGCAAAATCTGATGATACGCAAACCCATGCCTACCGTATGTACTTTATGGGTCCAAACACTTTCAGGGAACCATGGCATCTGCCTTACTCTCCTCCTGATGCAATCATCGAGATAGTGTAAGGATATAACTTGACTGGGTCAAATTCTGTTGCGATTGGATGCCTTTGAATGTTTGAACTGAAATTATTGGGCAGAATAAGAAAACATAAGTTACAATCTCTTTTTTTTTGCTACTTATTTATAACAAGTATGTCTTTTCACTTTACCATTTTCTTGAAGTAGTAATTATGTATGTATTAACCTTTGCTGCCCAATATGACATTGACCTTTGCTCATTTTATTCCAAGGCATGTCCACTCATTGTTCTGTACATTTCTGATATGCAGGTACGAGGATGCTTTTAACAGATTTATTGATGAGATCAACTCTACCGCGGCATATGATTGGTGGGAAGGGTCTGTGCACAGCATTCTGTCAGTACTCGCAAATCCTTGCGCTTGGTCGTGGAAACAATGGCGTCGCAGGAGAAAGATTCATCGCCTTCAGGAATATGTAAAATCTCAATATGACCACTCTTGCCTCCGCTCATGCAGATCTAGAGCTCTTTACAAAGGCATGAAGGTTTGGATTCTTATTACCTGATATTAGACTTGTTGCTTCACAATTAACTAGCTTTTACTTCCCAATTTGACTGTCTGTCCAACATCGAAACAGGTTGGAGCCACTCCAGATCTGATGGTTGCATATGTGGATTTTTTTCTTGGCGGTGATGAGAAGCGTGTAGATATGGTCTCTATAATACAGAAAAGATTTCCAATGTGCATACTTTTTGGTGGGGATGGAAGTTACATGTCACCGTATAGCCTTCATAGTGACGCTCTGCTAACTAATCTTCTTGGCCAGGTTAGCTTATCTCTCCATATTTTTTTCCTTCCAAAATCTCCACTCTGAAAACCACCTAAATACTCCAAATCACTGTTTCAGCACATCCCACCAAGTGTTTGGCACCGCTTTGTTGCGGGTTTAAATGCACAGCTCAGGACTGTGAGGCACGGATCGATTCGTTCAGCGTTACTCCCTGTCATTAGGTGGATGAACAGCCATGGAAATCCTCAGCTCGAATTTCACGGAGTAAGAATTGAACTTGGATGGTTTCAAGCTACAGCTTCTGGATATTACCAACTTGGTATCCTGGTTTTTGTTGGCGATTTTCCTCTGAACCAATCAGTTTCATTCAGCAGAAGTGACGACGAGTCCCCTCGGTGAGCCATGATAAGATTTTGTACTTCTCTTTGATCTAATCACGTCTCCGAGACTTAAAAGACACTCAACATGCTTTATCGTCGTAACTTCATTTTCTAGGAACAGCTCTGCAGGTCCCAGCAAATCTCTTATTGAGTTGCAGCAAAACTTGATCCAACCAGGGCATGGATTATCTCGGAAGAGAATCAATGGTGGAATCAATGGAGGCCTCATCAATGAGATTTCACTAGAATCTCTACAGTACAGGAGGGACATACTCTTTCCTTTTTCTCTCTTATTGAACAACACCCGACCCGTCGGTCGTCAGGTTATACATTTCTTCTCTCACTCTACGTCTGATTTTCGTTTGATTTCATGTGTTAACATAAGCAAAATATACATGTGCAGGATACTCTAGTGCGTTTGATCTCCATCCTTCTCCTCGCGGATCTTTCAGTTACGCTTCTTGCATTGCTTCAGTTTTACTGGCTTGCCATTGCAGCCTTTCTCGCTATCCTCCTGATTCTCCCTCTCTCACTGCTTTGCCCATTCCCTGCCGGACTTAACGCTTTATTAAGTAAAGAAATGAGAAGGGCCTCACTTACTCGTATCTACGCCCTTTGGAACGCTACATCTCTAACAAACGTCGTAAGTTGATACATGTATTTCAAAAACAAGTGACCTCGTTCTCTCTCTATTGTCTCTTTTCTTATTCCCTCGAGTATTTTTCAGTTTGTGGCTTTCATTTGCGGTGTCATTCATTCCGGGTTTTTCTCTGACAAGTTAGATGATAAGACAAACATCTGGAACGTCATAAGGTAATAACAATAATAATAACAATTAGCAGTGTTTTTGTTCTTCTTTTAGAATCATCCACACAAAGAATACACGCAAAACCTGCCATTAATCCATCATCCATATTGTCACCACTATTCATCTTAAGCTTCTGTTTCTGGAACATTAACCTACTTTACTTACTATCTCAAACTTTTGTTATGTTTTTTTGGCAGAGATGATGATGAGTGGTGGGTATTACCAACAGTCCTCTTGTTGCTCAAGTCGGTACAAGCTCGGTTCCTTGATTGGCACGTTGCAAATCTAGAAGTACCAGACTTTTCTCTTCTCTGTCCCGATCCAGATACTTTCTGGGCATATGAATCTGGAGCTTGACCATCCAAAGACAGCAAAAACATTATAAAGAAAGACGAGCAAAGGTATATCTTCTTTTTTTTCATGTAAATCTGCTATAAAAGTACAAGTTTCTTCGAAGTGTTAGGTGTTTAAACAGTTCTCTAGAACACATCTGGTTATTGTTTCTGGTGTAAAATTAGGGGTTTGCTAGATGAAATGGTAGTTTTTAGAAACTAGAGAGTGTGATTTTATGCAATGGTTAAAGTTTTGCGACAACATAAAAATTCAGAACACAGTTGAGAGACCTTACCGAATTTTCATTTATTTACATTAATTTGATTTGTTTGACTAGAAACTGGAACTCGCTATATCGATCGAACAGAACAATCTAAGCCTTGATCTGAAAAGTCGAACAAAATTGTTAAATTTTTTGAAAGAATCAACACATTTAACTAAAAACTCGAACCTTACATCCTCGATCTATACCCATTTTACATTCAGTTTTAATTTAGTCACAATTTTTTACTAAAACCCGAAGAACTTAAAACGGTAAACATAAACTGAACTAAAATCCAAAATCTGAAACACTTTGGATGTCAAAAAAATAAAAAGGGTGACCAGATAAATTACAATAGTTAGGTGGGCCATAAATGGGCTTAAATACTTAAGAGTAAACCTTACCCAGCTGATGAGGGCCCGAAACATAAAAAAATAGCGAACTATCTTAAACATGGAGAACACTTGAGCTTCTCGTATTTTTAAGTGTGCGGATTCGCTATCGACTCTCTCTCTCTCTCTCTCTCTCTTCTCTCTCTCCGCTGCGACGCATTCCCAATTTCCCGAGACTTATCACAACCAAATCGCCGCAATGTTCAGACAAGCTTCTCGCCTCCTCTCCCGATCCGTCGCCGCCGCATCCTCGAAATCGGCGACGGCTCGTGCCTTTTCAACGGAACTTCCGTCGACGATCGATTCGACTTTCGTCGAGGCATGGAAGAAAGTCGCACCGAACATGGACCCGCCGCAGACTCCTTCTTCCTTCATGAAAGCTCGTCCGTCGACTGCCTCTTCGATTCCGACGAAGCTCACCGTCAATTTTGTCCTCCCATACGCATCTGAGCTTTCCGGTAAAGAGGTCGGTTTTTCATATTCTTCGATCACCATTTCCATTTTCATTTTGGGCTGTGATTTGTTCCTGGTTTGTCCCGTGTGGTTACATCTGGATATTGTATTATGTGGCTTTTGATTGGTGATTCATCTGCGGATTTGTGAAAAGTCTCGAGCAGCTTTTCGGATTTGTTCCCAAAAAAAAAAAAAATTAGTAGCGCTGGTATTTGATCCATGATAAGGTATGAAAATGTGCTTAATTAGGTCTTAGGACCTTTGATTTTGGTTAGATCTGACGGCGCTAAGTATTAGGGTTTTGATGGCGAAACGTGAGAGTAGCTCAAGTGCTGATTTTTTAGTTTCTGAATGTCTTTCAAGAGTTATTGGTAATGAAGATTTGCGGAAAAAGGTTGTGAGTGATTAAAAATGTTGCTTGTTAGATTCTTCTGTCTTTTATGGAGTATGTTTCTTATTAGATTCATCACTGAAATGTTAGATTTATCCCAATTTTAGTCTTCTTCTGGCTTGTATGGTTTCCCACACAATGGTAATGACAAATAACATATATGATCTATTTATATATCTTGAAACTGTGAGATTTGATGGCCAGTGTTAGTCCTTTATGAATAATGACGACACCTAAGTAAGTGCGGACTGTCATCAATATATGTTAATCGGTTTATGTGATATCTAAACTCTTCTATTATGTATCATGTGCTATACATGTAGACCTAATGTCGGTTATGATTTCATTATTTTCATGACTTCATCACCATGGGCACTAGTAATCTATTCATTGTTATATCGTATAGTATTCATGTAGAATGCATCAAAAGCTTATATACATCCCAACCTTACCTTATCGAGAGCTTTTACCATTTTATTTTCTTTGCAGAGTAATATACCATCACCGTCTTCTTCTTTAAAACTGTTCTGAATTGGTGTCATTTCTTGTATTGAAACCTAACTCAAAGCTTTATTGGTTTCTCTTTACGTACTTGAAGGTCGACATGGTGATCATTCCGGCAACAACAGGACAAATGGGTGTTTTGCCAGGACACGTTCCAACAATCGCTGAGTTGAAACCCGGTATCATGTCCGTTCATGAAGGCACTGACGTGAAGAAATACTTCGTGAGCAGTGGTTTCGCATTCCTCCACGCAAATTCTGTCGCTGACATCATCGCGATTGAAGCTGTGCCGCTTGAAAACATTGACCCTAGCCAAGTCCAAAAGGGTTTAGCTGAGTTCACACAGAAACTTGCTTCTGCCGCAACAGATCTTGAGAAAGCAGAGGCACAGATTGGTGTTGAGGTTCACAGTGCTATCAACGCAGCTCTCTCCGGCTAGAAGAAGGTCTGAGAGCGAAAAAAACTAAATCATTTGGGTTATCAAGTGATTAGTGAATGTCCCCTTTTTTCACTACAAAGGCTGGAATAAATTAGAAATTGATTTTTCCTTGTTTAATTGTGTTGGACTTTGTTTGAATAAATGATTTTGTTGAAGGGCACAAACCAAAAAAAAAAGAGTTTCATGTGTTCATATATCTTTCTACTTGTTTGTGTTGAGACACTAAATTTCGAATTCATAATATTTTATGTAAGACCTGTTTTAACGTTCTTCTTTTGCCCTAACTTTTATGTTTTCTCTGCCAATTTTCTCAGAACCAAAACAAAAAGAGATTGTAGGATTTCACTTGTGTTTCCCTAAAATCATTAGCTACTTTCCCTAGGTGTTATAAATACTTTGGCAATAAGGAGGTGTTATCATATAAACACATATCTTAGTATATTAGTCACGGGTTTAACATATCTTTAATTTATGGGGAAATTTTTGAAAATACATCTTTTTAAATGTTAATTTTCAAAATTATACCTCTAGAGTGATTATTTTCAAAAATACATTTTTTCTATAACGCCCTGACCGCCCATATCCCAGTGAGTCACAGATGCCTTCTCTCGGCCCGTGGGTTCCACCCTTGTCTGACGGTCGGTTCACTATTTTTGAGGGTCTTTAGAGACTTGTTTACTGCCCCTTCAATGAACACCTGACATTTCCCATGTTTTTACCCAACTCACACGGTTCTGTAGATCACTTCCGGAATGTCACCTATCATTCCACTATTCCAGCCCAAGCACGCTTAACTCTGGAATTACTTATTGGCCTTTGACCGAAAAGGTAAGTGCACTTTGTTGACATAGGTAGCCAAATCAATTCTCTTAAGCATGTCCTCATTTATCACAAACCGGGATGCTACAATTCACCCCCATTCACTCACCGCAACGTCCTCGTTGCGCACCAAGATTGTCATCCCCTGACGGTGTGAGTCCACTTGACTCCAAACTCTCGTATGGGTTTGGCTCTGATACCAAATTATAACGCCCTGACCGTCTATCCCGGTGAGTCACCCATGTCTTCTCTCGGCCCGTGGGCTCCACCCTCGTCTGATGGTCGATTCACTATTTTTGAGGGTCCTTAGAGACTTGTTTACTGCCCCTTCAATCAACATCCGACCTTTCCCGTGTTTGTTTCTTAACTCACACGGTTCCGCAGACCACTTCCTGGAAGGTCACCCATCCTACTCTAGCCCAAGCACACTTAACTCTGGAGTTACTTGTGAGCCTTTGACCGAAAAGGAAAGTGCCATTTGTTGACATAGGTAGTCAAATCAATTCTCTTAAGCCTCTCCTCAATTATCACAAACCGGGATGTTACATTTTCATTGAGTAAGAGAACTCTAAAACCCTAAAATATAAACTTCAAACCCTAAAATCTAACCTTAAACCCGTAAATCTAAACCCTAAATCCAAAATCTAAACCCTAATTAAAGATTAGTGAATCCAAACTTATAGATTAAAATTAGGAAAAAGTGTAGTTTTGAAAATTACTACACTAGAGGTGTAATTTTGAAAATTTGCACCCTAAGAGGTGTATTTCTTAAAATTTGGGAAAATTTCAAAAAATACACATTTTGAGATTTCAATTTTTAAAACTTAAAGGTTGTGAATATTTTCAAAAATATATTTTTTTCATTGAGTAAAAGAACTCTAAACCCTAAAATAAAAACCTCAAACCCTAAAATCTAACCTTAAACCCTTAAGTCTAAACCCTAAACCCCAAAATCTAAACCCTAATTAAGGATTGGGACAAAGATAGGTCTTTTAATTTCAAAATAGTTCATTGTATGTTTTATTTTAAAATGCAAAAAATTTGAAATGCAATTGGATTTCTCTTTAATGATTCAAGGTCCGTGGTGGTGGTGGTGATGGTTATTATTAGTTGATGGATTTGTAGTATGAAAGGGTTTCAAAGGAACCAAATAAAGAAAAATGTCAGACATTCATGAAATGTTTCAGAAAAATCATAAAGAGATATATGTCAAGAAGACATGAAAAAGTTTGTAAAAGAACTTGGAGATAAGTATCTATAAGATATATATGAAAAGTTTATAGAACAACTATATAGAGATAAATGTCAAGAAGACATGTATATGAAAGAGTTCTAGAAGACTATTTTATCCACAAGATGAATATGGAACAAAAAAGATAAAAGATTTCCATTAGCTTTGTGGAAAGTGAAAATTATGGGATATAAGTGAAACTCAAGATGGTGATGTAGTGTTATGTGTTTCTATATCCAAAGAAAACGATCTTGAAAATGATGATCTATACCCAAGGTCCGTGTCATAGTGTCAGAACATGTTGGGAGAGATGAAAAATGACAATGCCAGGAGTATATGTATTCGGAAACGAAGATCCAAGTGAAAATACTCAACTTTTGCAAATGAGTGAGAACATAAAAATACATATGATTTTAATTTTAAGCGGCGGTATATTTGACAACTCGTATCATGATGAATATTTATCAAATAATGGGAGAGTACACTGATTTTGTGAGAGATGAGTAAATTAAATTAGATAAGCGATGAGTAAATTTATGCACCATTACATACACAAACTTACACAATATTGGAGAGGTGAGTGAGAGGAAAAACGAGAGATGCAAACATTATGATACTTTACCAAACGAGCCAAACACAGTCACCGAGTCTGACACTCTTGGTCTTAAAGACACAACTTTGGGAGTCGTGTCATAATTTAGAGTGGTTACGCCATGGACAACCTCCTTCGAATGCATTTTCCAGAACGTCTTCCATTCTCTTTGCCAATATTATCTGTTTGCACCATTCATTCAATACCAATTTAGAACATCGCAGACCAACCCGAACCACATATGCCATAGTCGGGCTTCAAGGTTTTTGATAGATGTAATAAATCGGAGCCAAGACCAGACTCAGCCCATGAAGGACCACAATGGTGTTAAATAACTAACCTCCAGACTGGAGAGTACAGCTGCGGGTACTTCAACTAAGTCCTTCGAGTTCCTCTGCGGTAGAATCACTCTCTTGATACCATACCGATGTGCAGCTAATATCTGTTCAAACAATTAAAACTTTTATATACTTATATTCCAAATAACATGGCGGTTTTTAGCTCCGGGGCTGCTAGAAGCAGCTTACCTTATCTTTGATGCCACCAACGGGCAGGACGAGACCTCTGAGTGTCATCTCTCCGGTCATGGCTGTGTCTGCTCTTACTCGTTTCTGACTGAAGAGCGAAACCAGAGCCGTCACCAAAGTCACTCCCGCTGAAGGTCCGTCTTTCGGCACTGCACCAGCAGGAAAGTGAATGTGAATGTCTCGTCCATCAAGAACATTCATGTCCCCTGCAAGTGCCAGCTTGAAATCCGACGCACGGGCTCTTACCTACGAAACGAAAAACATGGATAGATGATCAACTAAAGTCTTGTTAAGTATTTTTCTATCGCTGGATACTATTACTAGCAGGTCAGTCTAGTGGATAATGGGATATGTTACAAATCTGTAGTGAGTGAGGTTTCAAGCGAAGGTGTGTTACCCATGTGAGAGCTAACTGAGCAGATTCTTTGATAACATCTCCGAGTTGGCCCGTCAAATGCATTTCGCCCTTACCCACCATAGATGTAGCTTCCACGAACTGGACCTCTCCACCAAAAGTAGTCCAAACGAGACCTACAGAAACGCCAGCTGACGCCACTCGATCAGCGGCTTCGCTGTCATCAAACTTTGGAGGCTGCATGCCACCCAACAAAACAGCACGTGGTTAAGTTCCACAAGCATTGTATCACAACCACCAAAGATAACAAGCCGCTATACAAATACGTACAAGTGAATAGAGCAGAGGAAAGCTTTACCCCGAGGATTTTTTCAAGCATGGTCTCATCCACCACCAAAGCTGATGGAGTCTGGAAGGTACTTCCGATCTCATGATCATTTACACCCATTGGAATAACTTCCATTTCTACTTCGCCTCCCTCAGCCATTCTACCATTAAGCAGAGGAGAGGCAAGTTTCTGCACATCTTTGCTCAATGGAAGAGTTTGTTCATGCTCTGCGACCATCACAGCAGCTGCACGAGCCAATGCAGCCAAGTTTCTTTCTAGGCTACGAACACCGGCCTCCCTTGTGTACCTCTGAATTATATTCTTGACCATAGCCTATGCCCAATATAAGAAGGTAAGTAAGAAACTGCATAAGCCCACCCACAAGTGACGACTATCGTAGGTCAAAAAGTTCAAAAATAATAACGTACCTCCGGAATCTTGAGGAAGTCAGAACTCAGCCCATGCTGATCTAGAACTCGAGGAATCAAATGACGCATTGCTATCTTAAGCTTTTCCTCTTGCGTATAACCTGGCAACTCAATCAGCTCCATCCTGTCTAAAAGAGGAGGTGGAATAGGCTGAACTCTATTTGCAGTGGCAACAAAAACCACCTTTGATAAGTCATATGGAACATTCAGGTAGCTATTTTTTCAGTTAAGGGTAACTGTTGATTCCGTAAAATAGAATATGGTTGTTCAACATTTAAAACTCAAGAAACTTAAAACAAGGCTAACAAAGTTTGGACGCTGAATCTAATTTATTAGTTGAAATAGGGAACTTGATAGGATACTGGTCATTGAACGATTTGTTCTGCTCTGGATCCAAAACCTCCAGCAGTGCTGAAGCTGGATCACCCCGAACATCCGAGCCTGTTTTGTCAATCTCATCCAACAGCATAACTGGATTGCAAACACCAACCCTCTAAAATAAAATAAAAACAGAGTGAAACCCTTAGTGATAAAAAAGATATAACAAACCATCAAGCATGAATGTAGTCAAACGAGACGCCCAAATATTTGAAGCATCTACACAGTTTTCCAACTGCCCGTTCAGAAAAGCTAAGTGCCAATCATTTTTACGATCTATATACTTTATTTCACGTATAATTTCCAAGGTTAGACAGATAGACAGACAATGATCAAAGTTATCTGCTACAGCTTAGTTCCATTTTTCACCCCAAGTTTCTTTCAAATATCTTCAGCATAAGTTATATCTACGTCTTTAGAAATACAAAAACTCACCTTTAACCCATCAATGAGACGCCCTGGCATGCTTCCTATGTAAGTCCTTCTGTGTCCTCTAATATCAGCTTCGTCTTTCACACCACCCAAAGACAAACGAACAAATTTTCTACCCAAAGCAGCCGCAATAGATGATGCTAAAGATGTCTTGCCAACACCTGGTGGACCAACGAAGCACAAAACTGGGCCTCTTGCGTCTGGTTTAAGCTGCAACGGATAAGTTTCAATGAAGATAAAACCAGAAGACTGAAGATGCTTCACTTAAAGTAAAAGAAGAAAGACAAACAATCAACCTTACGAACAGCCAGATATTCAATGATCCGTTGCTTGACCTTGGCTAAACCATAGTGATCACTGTCAAGACGTTCTTTTGCTGCTTTTAGATCCAACTCATGTTCTTCGCTTGCCTTCTCCCAAGGAAGATCAGCCAACAGCTCCAGGTAAACTCGTGAACTGTTATAACCAGGTTGCTGAGGTTGCATCTTTTTCAGTCTCCTACATAAGGAAATGTAAAAAGAAAATTACTAACAAGGAAATTATGTCTTCAAGTTGGTACACAGTCACACAACCATCAGCAATCTTCTTCTAGCACAGCATACCTCAATTCCCTTTGAGCATGCTTCCATATGTTTGACGGCATTCCCGCAGCTTGCATCTTTCTTTCAAGTGCAGCTACATCATCTTCATCATCATCGTTGTCACCAAGCTCCTCTTTAATCGCTCTCATCTGCAAAAAAAAGTTTGATTTTTATAAGTCATCCCACTAAGGGTATTGGAACCGAGTGCCAAAAGATATCAACCTGCTGGCGCAAGAGATACTCCTTCTGTGACTTTGACAACTGGCCCTCCACCTTCTGAGTAATCTTCTCTGCCACGCGAATTGACTGCCACAAGTAAACATCAACACGAATTCAAAAGGACGAGAGGAAAACTCAGGGCAGATTTTAAAACAATGTGAATATCAACAGCTAACCTGCAAATGCCGATCAACTAGTTCAGTAGCCTTCGAAAGTCTTACTTTAAGGTCAACTGAATCCAGCATAGATAGTTGCTCTTCAAAACTCATCTCAAAACTAGCAACAAATATGTCTGCTAGTTTATGAATAGGAACCGTCTCCAATAGAACTTTTGTCCTTCCGCCAGTTTTTTGTTTCTGAAAAACAAAAAAAAAAAAAAATTAACGCACGACTTACTAATTCAATCAAAGAATCATCTAAGCTTCAATAGAAGAAAGACTGGAAAATTAAACCCATGGACAGAAACCAAGTCCCCCAAAGAAGAACCAATTTCGTGAAAAGCATATACTTATAGTTTCAACGTTGTCAAGTTGTTAACTAATCTGGGAAACTCTAATGCTGAAGCAACAAAGAAACTTGAGAAACGAGGAACCAAAAAACAGAAAGTCATTTCAGTTTCACTAAGGATACCTGTTCAAGCACAGAAACCAGCTCCATAGCAGTGGTCTTAAACTGGCGCGACAGTGCTACAAAATCTGAGTCTTGTTCCACTTGCTCCAACTCTGCAGATGGCCAGAAAGGGAACCAGCTAAAGACATCAATGGTGCCAAATGCAATACAAAGTTAAAAGCTGAGGAGCCAACCTGAAATAAGCGGGGAAAACTATTACAACCCTACAAGCTCTGACTCAAATCTATTACCTCTGACAATCCCTAACCCTCAAACAATTCTCAAACGCAAAAAATTTATGTATATGAAGCACACGTAGAACTTGCATTTAAGAGATACAAATCTTTCAAAAGAGGCAGGATACTAATTCAGTTAAAAAACAAAAAAAAAACTCAATGATTTAATATAAAAAATGTGTACTGCTTGGACAGAAGAGAAAAGTTTAGTCACCAAAAGCTACGAATGGGAACAATATATCTTACCTGCCTTTGTCAGCTCGAGCGATGTAACCCGCGCAACTGAATATGGTCCTCTTTTTCCAAGCTCCTGAACGTTAAACCTACTGAGACCTTCAAGGACAACCACATATGTAACTCTTCCGCTTGGTTTCTCTACCCCTCTTGAAAGATGTAAAGCACGAGCTGCTACTCCCCTGGAAATCAGAAAAGAACAGCATCGCTCAGCGTATGCTAAGAATCAAAACCAAAACAGAAATCAGATCACACTCGAGCCACTTTATGAACTCTGGAATCGCATCTTTTGTCTTAGTTTTAGTATTATAATATATATCACAGTCTAACCTGTTGTGCCAGTGAACTTCTTGCTGATCCTTCGCATCAGACTTTTGAGCATCTGTGGTGCCAACTAGAAATCTCAAGCTTCTTTCCGCAGATTCACTTCCAGCGCCTAGGCCACAAGGAATTTAAAATCAACACAGAGACTCATCAATTCGAATTCATCCGGTATCAATTCAATTATCCAGTACCTGGATTAACCATCGTCCCAATTGAAGAAGAACCCTCGGCATCGTCTCGAACAGGCAAAATGCCGATTAGCCCTTTCTCTTCTTTCTGCCATAGCTCTTGCTCCACTAGCGTGACACTAAAGCAGGGAAACAAGTTACAAAACCAACAAGGTTAACTGAAAATCCCTCAATACTCAGCAAACAAACAATCGAGAAGCATAATTCGACATCTTATTTATTGAAACAGCAAGATTTCGATCGACACCACCCAAAATTAACCCTAACTCATACATTTTGGCACTAAACCTTAAAAACACAGTACAGAGGAAGAAGAAGAAGAAGATGATCAAATCAAAAGAGTCGTAAGATGAGCTAATTTACCTGCTATGAGAAGTACAACGGATTCGAATAATAGCGCCAGGTAAGAGAACCTTGTTCCTGAATGGAAGAATCGCTAACCTACTAGGTAGCTCCACGGTTTCCGCCATTAACGCCGTCTTCGGGAAACAAATTTCTTCTTATGGGATCGATTTTGATCAACCCTAAGTAATAATAACACCGACGCTTTTCTTCGTCTGCAAATTTATGCCTTTTTTTTTTTCTGGTTTTGATTATAATTATTTTATTAAATACATATTATGATTATTTATTTATTTTCATTACATAAAGTGATTGAAATATCGATTGAGAAAAAATGATGGATCAATTTGTGGAAATACCGATACTGATCGAAAATTCTCGTAACGAACTCAGAGCCGTTGGATCTTTCGGATAAGATGGGAGGAACGTGACGATTGGCGGCATCAGGTAGACAAAAGAAAAGCAGCGTTTTCGGGGGCCATGCTTGTAGTGCCACGTGTCAGATGTAGATAAGGTAAAAGCTAGAGCATAAGAACACCTTTATTGCATAGCAACTTATGAAACTCTTTAGATTTCTTTAGTAATTAAAAAAACCATTTTTCAAGAAAAAGAATTTCATTTCATAAAAAAAAAATAACAAATCGCTTTTCGACATATAGCAAATTGGTGTCAATTGGTGTCAGAACCTTAATTCTACAATCTCTTCTCACAAAACCAATTATGGGTTAGAAGTTTGATACATAGATAATCTTTTTTATTTATTTTCTTCTTTATAACCCCTGAAGAGCTTTGCAACAAGAGTGCTTTAAAAGTCTACGTAGAGATATCAAACGAGCTAATCTGCATCCAAATGAGCCAACCCGCATCCAAATGGATTAAATCGTGATGGTTTTATTTTTTTAGCGGATTATGCGGGTCAATCCATCACGGGCTGTGGTTTGAAAAGCTAAGCCTAAACCCTCTCCACCTTATATTTAGTAGAGCTGTCAGCCCAGCCCGAAGCCCGCGGGCCAGGCCCATTTGAACAT